>ML413761.1:123833-165286 GCA_005239525.1 Nicotiana knightiana
CCCCGTCCGTCTCTCTCTCTTCTCTCTAAACACCCAAAACCTAGCTGCCCAGAACCGTCATCTTCCGCCGCCCGGAAATCACCTCCGGCGGCGGAGCTTCTCCAATCAACCCCAACTTCGCACCCTACGACCTTCTCTTCCCCCTCAATCACCTCCAACTATTGTTTTCCCCAAATAAACACCCAAATCTCTTCGATTTTAGATCTAAGAAAATAGAAACCCTAGCTCTCCTATGCCGGCCGACCTGAAGACTTTTAATGACTCTCACCTACATGGGTCGACAGCTCTCACTAAGGGCTGTCGATTTCTGTGGGTTTGAGTCATTTTCAAACCCTGCCGGAGTCCGGCCAAAGTCCGGTGATCTCCTATTTTTCCGGCTAAACCCTTTAACGGGTATTATTCTTCCTTATTTACTGTTTTTACATGTTACTAAAACCTAAAATTCTTGTTAATCACCATTTTTAGATTATTTCAGTTTAGTTAACTTCTTTTCTTTCTTTTTCCTCTCTGTTTTCTTCTTTGCTTGTTGCTGCTAGTCTAGCTATTATTCTCCAGTCCCTGAGTAATTATGCGACTAAGAAAATCATGAACAAATTAATGGCCTAACCGATGTTTTCATTGTCCCTTTTGGCTGAGTGTTTCTTTTTCCTTTTTTCTTTTCTTTTTTAGTTTTATTCTGTTTAATTATGTAATTAATTCAAAACCTGGATGGATTTCATTGCATGGTAGCTAACTTAGGATTTTTTTTACTATATCAGTGTGTATCCATTTCCTATCATTAGCTCACGTTGGGTTAATTGACCTTGTGTATTGTTAGTTCAATCATAAATGTTTAGTTTAATTGAACCCTGTTTAGATATTTGAATGACATAACTTAGGTCTTGATGTATTTGTTCTTGATCAAATCCTCTTGAATATCCTGGTTGATTGGCTGATTTCTTATGTGTTCGCTTAGGGGTCTTAACTCGTTAGATTAATCAGTCCAGTTTAATATGAATATAAGATGACTAGGACTCTTTGATAATTACTCTCCTAACCTCCTATTTTATTAATAAAATTTGATCCTAAAAAGTCAATTACCCATGTGAGTCCCGAGCTTTGGTCATTGATTAGGCACGCTATCAAGACTAAGATATTTAACCACATAATTAGAAACCAACTCTAAGAACCTAATTAATTAATTAAGCTAATTACCTAACCTAACTTCCTAAAAAAGAGACTAGACTCCTAATTTCATTAAGGGTTAAGTATAATCTACTAAGTTAGAATTAAACAACACCTAGTTCTCAAAACAGGTCCAAAATCAGTAGGGATTAAGCACTCTAATTAATTAGGTCTGACAACTTAATTATTTCTTTTAATTGATCTAAGACAACTAGTTAGGTTCAATTATGCATTTGAGTTAACTAAGTTTAAGAATAATTGATTCACTTAGTCTCACATTTAAATATTTCCAACTTCTTCAATCTAGAAATTAACTTAGGTAGCCTCTTAAGTAATTAACTAAAAAAAATGTGTTTAAGACAATTAGTTTGAGGTTAATCGACTAAAACAGATTCATTTAACCTAAGTTAAGAGAACTGAGTTGACTAACCTCCATTGAGTTTAATTAAACTGATAATTAAATGACTTAAACATAAGTAAGTAGTATGATATTAACTCTAGGCATTTAATCAATTAAACTTTGATTAATTAACTCAACCTTAGTTAAGAACAACTTGTTGTCACCTAAAGGGCATAACTAGTGTCAGTAACTATAGTTAAATGATAACCCAAGTAAGTAACCCTAGTTACCTAATGATAAATATAGGGGCTTCAAAGGGGTACATGAGGAAATATATATTAGGAAATCAGATTTTAAAGGGTAAGAGAGTCTTTTAATGGGTAGGGTAGGTCTAGAATAGGGGTAGTTGTCCCAAAGATAAGGGTGACAGCTGCCCTATGTACTATTTTGAGCTTTGGATATGGAATATTCAAAAGAATATCTCATTCCCAAATATCCTATAAATAGACCCTCTTTTTAGAGATGAGGGGGTTACATCTTTTACACTTTTGAGCTGCTGGAATATAAAATCCTTCCTATTTCAGAAATACTGTCTCCACTTAAAAAGGTTTTGAAAAGGCAGAGTACTATTAGAAAATCTGATTTCCTTTTGGAAAACAAGTCCATAAGTAGATGGCCTAGTTAAGTTGCTATCTTCTCTTTTTCTGAATTTTGGGGTTTTTTCTGGAAGTTTTCCTTCAAACATTCATACTCAAGATTTCTGGGTGTATTCTTGCTGGACTGTTTGGTTTTTCTTTGGGGTTTCTGTTTGCTGTTGCTTATTTCTCTTCCTTCTTGCTGTTATTGTTCCTACTTGACCTTTATTTGGTCAAGTCTCTTTGCTGATTTTCTCTTTAAAGCGTGAGAAGTGTTTTCATTCACGAAATCCGCTGTAAATCTCTCACTATTGAACACAAATGGGTTTTCAAATCGATTATCAAAAAGGTAAAATCTGAAATCTGGATCTTTTCTTAAACTGTCCGCTCTAAATAAAAGCAACCATAGCTTAATTCAGTTTTTTTTAAGGCTTGTTCTGTCAAAAATTTAAGACAAAATTCCATGTTAGATCCATAAGCTGTGTATAAATACTCTTGTTTAGTGTATAGGAGTAGATCAAACGGTAAAGAAATCTTGTATATGTAACCTTATATTCACAATTCAAAATTTGCCTTATTTCTTACCATATAGACGTGAGATGTGTTAGTATGTTTGTTCTTAACTATTTTTCGAATCATGTCCAAATGAATTAATTAGGATGGCCTAAAGTGATACAATTTGGGGCTTAAACGAGGCCATAGCCCAAAACATGTTATCTTTAGGCTATTGAACATCATTTTAGGTAATCCTTAGGTAGAAAGAACACCTTTACTTTGAAACTTGAAAAAAATCGAGTATTACCTCAAATTACTTTAACCTACACTGGGGAGTGGCAACTCATGCCCCCGACCCTCACTCCAAACAATTAATAAAACGCATATAGCAACCATGGGTGCATTTCATGTGACGGGATTACCATGTGTTCAGAAACAACAAGTGTACGTCATCGTAACTTGTCCAGGATAAATCCATAAAACGTCCTAATTGATTTTAAAACTAAAATGTTCCTTCAAATATAAAACATAAAGAATAATCAAATATCACCTCAAATAGGCACTATAAAACTGTCACGACAATAGTCTTGACAACGTAATCTACACTCGGGTGCGACAACTCATGTCCCCGTCTTCAACATCAAATTATATTAAAATCGCGTGTTGCAATTAGGGTGCATTTCATGTGGCTTAATTGCAATATGTCCAACAACAAACAAGTGCGCGCCATCGTGACTTGTTTTAAGATAAATCCATAAAAAATTATAAGCGGCTAAAAAGTGAAAAAGGCTAAAAGCACAATAGGTTTAATATATGTAACTAATTAGATAATTAGGCTAAATATTAATAGTTAAGTGACCGTGCTAGAACCACGGAACTCGGGAATGCCTAACACCTTCTCCCAGGTTAACAGAATTCCTTACTCGAATTTCTGGTCGCAGACAAATTAAAATAGACTCAAAATTTCCTCGGTTTGGGATTTTTAAATAACACGGTGTCCCGGAGCATCGTCAAAAATCTGGAGGGCGACTCTGAAATAAATAAATAAATCCCAAATCCGAATAATGTCACTTTAATTGGAAAAACTCCCTTATTACCCTTCATTAATCCGGGGTAGTGGAAAAAGGAGGTGTGACAGCTCTGGCGACTCTGCTGGGGACATCGAACCCAGAATCTCTGGTTCAGGGTTCAAGAATTCGAGCTTAGAATAGACTATTTTATTTGGCTTTATTATCTGATTTTTACATGTTTAAACCCAACGTGCTAAATGTCATTTTTTACCGCTTTGATATTATCTGAACTATATATAAATTATGTCGAAACCCTCTTCTCTCTGAGTCTTCTAAATCATCTGGGAAGTGTACACTTTGTTTGACTTCTTTTCTATTAGAGTCATATCCAAATTTTAGAACGAGGTACGGATAAGTTTTAAAGTCGGTGAAGCTTCTGTATTCCCGGTACGCTGCCCCGACCTCGGCTCGAGCTGTCCGCTCGGGTAAGCCTAGTCTAGAACAAAACCCCAGGTTTAAACCTATAATAACAAAACCTCATGCCAGATCCCTAGTAGGAACGCTTATCTGCATCATGCGCATTTGACTTAGGGGGCTCAACACAGGGGTTGAGTCCGTCTAGGACAGGTATACCCGAAATGAAAGACTACCCTGATGCATCTAACTTGTAACATATGCACTTATTTGTCTCAGCTTGTGTATTGACCGGCTAAACCAAAAAGTGAACAGAAACACCAAGAGTGAGGTATAATAGAGAATTCACCCTATTTTGAAAATCCTCATATTTATCCCGAAACTCTGCCAAAATTCCTGGGAAAAAAAAAACTAAAACAAAATGAGTGGGTGTATATTTTTAATCAGTCAGGATTTTTTCGAACTACGCATTGTTTGATTCTCACGGGTGTGGGATACGTAGGCAACCCTCATCGGGTCCAACTCCATTTTTCAAAATCAAAAGGATATAGCACTAAATAAAATTAGGTGATGTCATTATAGCCTGATCGCCCAAGTGGGGCGCTGGAAGGCCATTTTTGCAAAAGTGGCCGCCTATATTTTGTCTGTGAATTTTGACCCAATTCGCGTACACAGCCTTAAAGGGCCGTATTCACAAAGGTGGTCCATTTTTCTTTATTACAAAACCCTTTGCCAAAATGAAACTTTTCAAATTTTTTTTTTGGTTGGTTTTAATCAAAAACGAGTGTGCAAGATGAATACGGTTGAAAACATCCCCTTCAGGGCAGTCGAGGAAATCCCTCTAGGACTCCATATATGGTGGAGCAACTTGGGGGAAACCAGTAGAAAGTTTGTTATGAAAGCTTTAGGGGGACTTACTGGTCTTTTAAAGATCAAGCCGAGGTTGGACATCGTCGAGGCTTTAGTACCATTATGGGATCCCGCCCTCAACGTGTTCCACTTTTCAGACTTTCAATTGACGCCCACGCTAGAGTAAATAGCATGGTATGCTGGTCTCAATGACAATCTCAGAAGTCGGTACCCAGTGGCACCTAGGGTGGTGACTCCCCACAAGTTTTTGGATCTGTTGAACATTAGCCGGGACGTCCAAGACCCACACTTGTCCGAAGNACTTGTCGGAATAGCATATTTCATGATGAAAAAGTCCAATGGCACACTTATACCGATGGTCTTAGCCGAGATTTACCGTGCTCTGACAATTTGCCAATCTGGGGGAAAGTTCTTTGAGGGGTGCAACCTGCTCCTACAAATCTGGCTGATCGAGCACCTCTGTCACCGCCCGGGCTACATGAACTACGGTTTAACCGGTTTGAACTGCATCGAGGAACATAGTACTCGGGTAAAAGGCCACCAATTCCCTGAAGGCACGGAAGCTTGGCACTCATACTTGAGCTCACTGACTGCCAACCAAATCGAGTGGACGTTCGGGTGGCTCCCTCTCAGTGAGGTTATCAATATGTCCGCTGAGGTTTTCTATCTCCTGTTAATGGGTCTGTGAAGCATTCAGTCATATGCCCCGCACCGGGTCTTACACCAGTTGGGGAGACAACATGTGACGAGGATTTAAGCCAACAAGCCATCGAGTTATGCCCCAGAGCTGCATTTCCTGAAGGCAGGGTCCGTCAAATTTGGAATGAGTGCAGGTTTTTAGAACCTCAAACTCGAGTGAGAGACTTATCCAAAGGGGAAGTGGAACCCGCCTACACCACTTGGTACGGCGTAAGAGGCAGGGAGCATCAAGAGAAAGAACGACCCGCAAAGAGACCCCACGTACAGCAATTCACCGAGCAAACTGAAGAGCATTGGGATTGGTTAGAAAAAGAGAACAGCTGCCGAGCCACCATAAGCAAGTTGGAGGCCCGGGTCAGGGAGATCAAGTTCGAAAACATTCTATATACTGCCTTAATTGACGGGGAGAAAAATAGATTAGCCCAAGAAAATGAAGTCCTCCGGGCCCAGATACAGGAACTGAAAACAGCTGTTGAGAACCTAGAGAGAAGAAGAACTGATGAAAGGCTTATCAACAGCCTGAGGCATAAAGTATGCAGCTATGGGAATGATTTAGACAAAGTCGAAGAAGAACTGGAAAAAGTTTGGGCAAGATTAACAAGAAGTGCAGAAGAAAGAACAGAGTTTGTCCAGAGACTAAAAAGGAAATATGACCAGGAAGTCGTGGGCTTGAAGGAAAAATTGGCCGCCCTCGAGAACGAAATGGCAAAACAGGCAAAAAGGTTTAAAGCAGAGAGGGGACAGTGTTATGCCATGATGGCTCGGTTAGAAAAAGAGTTGCAACTATGGCAAGAGCAGAGTCACAAAGATGCCCAAACTTTAGAGGCGAGATCCCAACAAATCGGGCGCCTGCTTCAAGAGAAGGGTATTATCTGGCGAAGGGCCCAAGAGATAGCTGACTACATCGTCACCAGATGTCAGGAATGCGAAGATATGACTCGGACCACTTTCTTCTCAGCAATTATGATCTTCGTCCACAAGATAATGGGAGACCTTTACCGCCTCCGACAAGACATAGCACGCAGGCCCGTGGCAAGGCCGAATAATTCCCCACCGGCCCCTGGAGCAACGGAAGAACTAATGTATTCTTGATATTTTTTGAGTCTGTATTTCACTTTTCTAGTCGTAGCCATGTCTTGAGTCCACAGCAGTTTTTATATTTTTAGAAAATATGTGTTAAGTCTGTTTTGCAAACTTTGTAATTCCAAAAATAGGCTCCAAGTTTTCTGTAATCAAAAGTGTTTATTTAATGAATGGAAATTTTTAGAATGAAGCTTTTAGAAAAAATATATATATGCATCTCTTTGGGTTTTGCTAGCATGAACTACGTGATGATCTGATTCACGCAGCGTCGTGATACGTACGCAATCCACATAGGATTCGATCATAACCATAATAAAGGAAACCGAGCGAGGAATAAAAAATCGGAAGCAATAACAGAGGAAAGGGAAGAATAATAAAAAGAAAAACAAACCGAGAGATAAAGCTAGGATGAAATACACAACTGTGGCAAAAACATATAGAAAAGCATCAGGTGCATTGCATACCTTGTACGTGCGATTACCTATGTGATAAATGTTTTACCCTAACGTTTTGTTGGTTCAATATTAAGGTATTTTAAGGTGGTTGGTTTTGGCGGTAACCTGGCTTCCCATCCTTACTTCACTAGATCAAAAGGGAGCATAGAAATGACGTCTGAAAGTCACTTGCCAATCGTCAAATCTTCTGTGGAAGACTTAAATCTAGCCATCCCAACATCTGAGTCAGCAACAACTGAAGAGAACAAGACTCTGCGTTGCCGCATGCTGGAAATGTGGGACGCATGGTCCAATGGTAGGGAACCACCCAGTACCATCCCGGGTTTCCCGAAAATAATCCCCAGGACAGGAGGGACGTCCAACATCCCCATAAGCTACCCAGCCACGCCATTTGGATATCCAACTATGTCGGCTCACTTTGCCAGAAGGCCTTCTGAGGTTCGTCCCCAGGGTTTGTTTTCTGGTGTGTCTTCCAACATTTTCACCGCACCACCAATCTCCGCCACGGCCTCACCAACTATCTCCGGGCCAAGTTTTGAGGCGCCAACATTCACATTCCAAACACCATCCGCCCATCAGGATACTGCTCATGCTACTCCCAATGCATATCCCCAACAAACTCAGCCCGAGTTCATTTTGGGGCCAGATAAGAAAAGCTTCGAGAACGAAGAAATAACTCGAAAAATGAAGAGTATTGAACAGAGCCTCAAAAATATACAGGGGCTGAGCGGGCAGAAAAGTGTCTCTTATGCAGATTTGTGCATGTTCCCACACATCCATCTACCTCTCGGGTTCAAAACCCCCAAGTTCAAAAAATGTGACGGACATGGAGACCCCATAGCCCATCTGAAAAGGTATCGCAACCAGCTCAGGGGAGCAGGTGGGAAGGAGGAACTTCTCATGGCATATTTTGGAGAAAGCTTGACGGGGATTGCATCAGAATGGTACATGGACCAGGATATATCCCGTTGGCACATATGGGATGACTTGGCATGGGACTTTGTCCGACAATTCTAATACAATGTGGACATCGCTCCCGACAGGAACTCACTATCCAATCTCAAAAAGAAACCCTCAGAGAGTTTCAGAGAGTACGCCATCAAATGGCGCGAGCAAGCCTCCAGGGTCAAACCTCCGATGGATGAGGTTGAAATGGTCAGCGTTTTTCTACAAGCACAGGAAGCTGATTACTTCCAAAATATGATGTCCGCCATGGGCAAACCATTCGCGGAAGCAATTAAAATTGGAGAAATGGTGGAGAACGGGCTAAAACCTGGTCGTATCGTGAGCCAATCTGCCATAAGAGCAACCTCTCAGGCCATCCAAAGTGGATCCGGGATTGCAGCCAACAGGAAAAAGAAAGAAGAAGGGGCCATGATGGTCTCCGATGTCAGGAAACCTCGACAATACCCACGCCCATTTCCCAAAGATTCCCAATATTACTATCCTCACCAAGATACAGCTTATGCTTCGCCCCCTTTTCCTTACGCGGTAATGAACGCTCAGCCACATCCCAGGCCGCCACAACAATACAATCAGAATAGAACTCCACCCCCAAAAAATAACCATCGTCCCCCAGCTCCATATAATCAACGCCCTCCTCAAAACAGCTACCCGTACAATGCCTANCATGATGGTCTCCGATGTCAGGAAACCTCGACAATACCCACGCCCATTTCCCAAAGATTCCCAATATTACTATCCTCACCAAGATACAGCTTATGCTTCGCCCCCTTTTCCTTACGCGGTAATGAACGCTCAGCCACATCCCAGGCCGCCACAACAATACAATCAGAATAGAACTCCACCCCCAAAAAATAACCATCGTCCCCCAGCTCCATATAGTCAACGCCCTCCTTAAAATAGATACCCGTACAATGCCTAGCCCCGAGAGACACCAAGGAGACTTAATTTCACTCCCATCGGAGAGCCGTATTCCAGCCTCTTCCCAAAGTTGGTCCAAATGGGACTCCTGCAACCCGTACCTCCAAACGGGCAGAATCCCCAATCACCATCATATAGACGGGGTACCAGTTGTGCTTACCATTCCGGAGCAGAAGGTCATGACACGGAGGACTTCTGGACCCTCAAAAGGGCCGTGGAAAACCTTATAGAACAAAAGAAAGTGGTTTTAAGGGACGAAGAAGCTCCCAATGTGACAAACAATCCACTGCCCGCTCATAATCATGGGCCCGTCGTCGGCATGATTTACGAGGACTAGGATTTTGATCCAGCTCTAAAGGCCATCATTTCCATCGCAGACGTAGAAAGAAAACCTAAGACGGCACCCAATCCAGCCACGGAGACGAGAAAGAGTAACCTCGTCCCCCAGGTCACGGAAAAGGCTGAGACTGGAACAAATAAGGGACCCCCTAAAGAGACTGTCATTTACATCCCCAAGGCACACAGGAAAGAACAAAGTGTGTTGAGACCTCCCAGAAGGTTACAATTCAACAGGGCAATAATGAATGGCTCAAAAATGTATGTCCCGAAGGGGACGTATGCGGCGCGGGGACAAATAATTTCACCTAGACTGAACGAGCATGTGGTTATTAGCCGCGCGTCGCAAACTCCCATGAAGAATACTACTGTCATCCCATGGAATTACCGTAGGACGATGGTGACATACAAAGGGAAAGAGATTACTGGGGAAACAGGCGATATAAACTCTTCAGAGAAAAACCTCAACCCGGAAGAGCTAAACAAAAGCAAGTTGAAACGCTTTTCGCCCAAAAGGCCGATCAGCGCCGGAGAGGCAGAAGAATTCTTCAAAAATATGAAAACCTCTGAATACACCACAATCGAGGAGCTCAAAAAATCCCCCGCCCAGGTCTCGCTTCTATCCTTGCTGGTAAATTCAAGCGAGCATCAGAATATCCTGATCAAAACCCTCAACGAAGCATACGTTCCAGCCAACACCACAGTCGAGCAAATGGAGAGGATGGCAGAATGATTTTTTGAGGTCAACCGGATTTTGTTCAGCAAGAATGATTTGCCCCCGGAAGGGGCCACCCACAATAAAGCTCTCCACCTAACTGTTAAATGTGAAGGTTACTACGTGAAGAGAGTTATGATGGACGGTGGATTTGGGGTTGATATTTGCCCTCTATCGACCTTACTGGAGATCGGGACTGGAAGAATATGGCCCAACAATGTGTGCGTCTGTGCATTCGATGGTATCAAGAGAGACACGATCGAGGAGATTGATTTGGTCTTGACAATTGGCCATGTAGACTTCGAAGTGACATTCCAGGTCATGGATATAAATACTTCCTACAATTATCTCCTGGGAAGGCCTTGGATCCATGTGGCAGGAGCAGTGCCATCTACTCTCCACCAAATGGTTAAGTTCGAATATGAGGACCAGGAAATCATGGTCCATGGGGAAGAAGAGCAATCTATTTACAGGGACCCATTAGCCCCATGCCTGGAAGCAAGAGAGGCCAGCGAGCACATAGTCTACCAGGCTTCGAGATTGTGGTTGCAGACCAGCATGAGGAAGGAACCATGTGCCCTCAACCCTTCCTATCAAACGCGTCAATTATGGTTGCCAACGACATTATCAAGCATGGGTACACACCTGGAAAAGGGCTCGGGGTGTCCTTGCAAGGCATTAAAGAACCCGTCACTTTGCCTACTAATAAAAGGTTTTTTGGCATAGGGTTTCAAGCTACCCTCGACGATGAACAATGGGCTGACCAATGCAAGAAAAATGATTGGGTATCGCCTCAGACGATCCCACACATCACCGCATTATTTGTCAAGCCAAAATACGTGGAGGAAGAAGAAGAGGTTTTCACGGCCGAAGAAATAGAAGAAATATGCGGAGCAATGAGACAAATGTTGTACGAGGCCCATATGGTCCAACCAGGAGAGGGCTCCAGAATTGCCGAAGTACAGTATATGGGGCCTGATGCCAAGTTGCAAAACAGGGAGGCTACTCCATTCCCCGTCTGGCGGGAGTCCCGGTAGTTCAGCTTTTGCCATCCTTTCTGCACTATGAGTTATTTCAGGGTGTAACTCAAGCTTTTAAATTCTTGCCTTTAAATTTCGATGTAAACCTCCTATGTTCAAATTCAATGAAATGAAATCAAAATTTCATCGTCTACTATTCTTTCTGATTTTTGTTTACTTTTCTTATTTTTTCAGTCCTAATAATGCGGCTTTTAAAAACATGACATGCTTGCGGACTTCGTGCTCTGATCTTAATACGTCGTCTAACCTTGAAATAATGAATCAAGAACTGGAATATGACGAAGAAGAGGCTTTTAGGGGAATAAATCAAGAATTGGAACAGTTCGAGAATAAGCCTAAGCCAAACTTAAACAAAATGGAACCCGTTAACTTGGGCAATGAAGAAGGGATTCGAGAAACCATGATAAGCGTCCACACGAATGAAAGGACTAGAGACGCCTTAATTCAACTCCTATTTGAATACAAGGACGTATTTTCTTGGTCATACGACGACATGCTCGGACTAAGTATGGACTTGGTGGTACACAAATGGTCAACCTACCCCGGTCATCCACCTGTCCAACAAAAGCAGAGGAAATTTAAAACAGACATGAGTGACAAGATCAAAGAAGAGNATGGACAATTGTGCCAAACATGAGGTACAGTATTTTGTCGATTGTTATGCCGGATATCACCAGGTATTGATGGATGAAGAGGATGCAGAATAGACAGCCTTCACTACACCCTGGGGAACGTACTGTTACCGGGTGATGCCATTTGGTTTAAAGAACGTTGAGGTGACTTATATGAGGGCCATGACCGCCATATTTCACGACATGATGCATCAGGAGATTGAGGTGTACGTGGATGATGTGATCATTAAGTCCAGAACCCAAAATGACCATGTGCAGCATTTGAGGAAATTCTTCGAACGCCTGCGCAGATATAATTTGAAATTAAACCCAGCCAAATGCGCTTTCGGAGTTCCATCCGGAAAATTACTGGGATTTATAGTCAGTCGACGGGGCATCGAGCTGGACCCAACAAAGATAAAATATATTCAGGATCTCCCACCCCTAAGAACCAAAAAAGGAAGTCATGAGTCTGTTGGGTAGGTTGAATTACATCAGTAGGTTCATCGCTCAGTTGACCTCCACATGCGAGCCTATATTCAAGCTATTGAAAAAAGATGCGGCCATAAAATGGACAAATGAGTGCCAGGACGCTTTTGACAAGATCAAAGAATATCTGTCAAATCCTCTAGTGTTAGTCCCACCAGAACCAGGGAGACCATTGTTCCTATATCTGACAGTGCTAGAAAATTCCTTTGGGTGTGTTCTGGGGCAACACGATGCAACCGGGAAGAAAGAGCAGGCCATTTATTACTTAAGTAAGAAGTTCACAAACTACGAGGCCAAGTATTCTCAGTTAGAAAGGACTTGATGCGCTCTAACTTGGGTTGCTCAGAAGCTCAGACATTATCTGTNGTAATTCGATATTGTCTATGTCACTTGCACAGCTATGAAAGCTCAAGCATTGGCCGATCATCTAGCTAAAAATCCGGTCGATGATGAATACCAGCCCTTGAGCACTTATTCTCCGGATGAAGAAATCAATTCCGTCGAAGTAATCTCGGGAGGCGCTGACACCTGGAAAATGTTCTTTGATGGAGCAGCCAATGCGAAAGGTATTGGGATAGGGGAAATCTTGATTTCACCCACAAGGCAACACTACCCTGCCACGGCCCGCCTCTGTTTCTTCTGCACAAACAATACTGCTGAATATGAAGCTTGTATAATGGGCATGAACATGTCCATTGACATGGATGTAGAAGAGTTGTTGATCACGGGGAACTCAGATTTGATCATTAAGCAGGCTCAGGGAGAGTGGGAAACTCGAGATGTTAAACTCCTTCCCTACAGACAGCATGTGGAGAATCTTAGTAAGCGATTCAAAGCCGTCGAGTTCAGATATATCCCTCGGTGACACAATGAGTTAGCCGATGCGCTGGCCACCCTAGCTGCAATACTGCCCTATCCAGGTAATGTTTGCATAGACCCATTGGAGATCCAAATCAAGGAAATACATGGTTATTGCAACACGGTCGAAGTAGAGTCTGATGTCCAACCATGGTATCAGGATATTAAAAGATTTTGAAGACAAAAGAATATCCCGAGAAGGCCAACGGAGACCAAAAGAGAACCATCTGAAGGCTCGCCAGCAGTTTCTTCCTAAGTGGGGAAGTACTGTATAAAAGGACTCCCGATCTAAATCTGTTAAGATGTGTAGACGCCAAAGAAGCCGAAAAGATCATGGGCGAGGTCCATTCAGGAGTATGCGGCCCCCACATGAATGGGTACGTCCTAGCAAAGAAAATCTTGCGAGCCGGATATTATTGGGTGACCATGGAGAAAGATTGTTTCGGTTTCTTCCGGAAGTGACATAAGTGTCAAATACATGGCGACCTAATCCATGCACCACCATCAGAACTGCATCCTATGTCGGCACCCTGGCCATTTGTTGCTTGGGGAATGGATGTCATTGGGCCAATCGAGCCAAGGGCCTCAAACGGGCACAGATTCATTTTGGTTGCTATCGACTATTTCACGAAATGGGTCGAGGCAGTCACGTTCAAAGTTGTCACTAAGAAGGTGGTGGTGGATTTCGTGCATGCTAATATCATCTGTCGTTTTGGTATCCCAAAAACTATCATTACCTACAACGCCGTGAATATAAACAGTAACTTGATGAAGGAGGTATGTGAATAGTTCCAGATAACACACCGCAACTCGACTCCTTACCGGCCCAAAGCAAATGGCGTCGTTGAAGCAGCAAAGAAAAACATCAAGAAAATTCTCAGGAAAATGGTTCAAACATCCAGACAATGGCATGAAAATTTGCCTTTCGCATTGTTGGGATATCGCACGACTGTGCGTACATCGGTTGGAGCTACCCCTTACCTATTGGTTTATGGCACTGAAGCCGTGATACCCGCTGAAGTCGACGTTCCTTCCCTTCGGGTTATTGTCGAAGTAGAAATTGAAGACAATGAGTGGGTCAAGACCCGACTGGAGCAATTAACTCTGATTGATGAGAAAAGAATGGCCACAGTGTGCCACGGACAATTATACCAGCAAAGAATGGCCCGCGCTTACAACAAGAAAGTGCGACCTAGGAACTTCGAGGTAGGGCAACTCGTTTTAAGATGTATCCTCCCACACCATGAAGAAGCAAAAGGAAAATTCGCCCCAAACCGGAAAGGTCCATACATCATAAGGAAATTGCTACCAAAAGGAGCGTTATACCTGGGGGACATCAAAGGAAATGACCCCGAAACGGTGGTCAATGCAGATTCCATCAAAAGGTACTATGTTTGATCCTCTATATATTTGCAAGTGTTCTCAGGTTGGGATGACGAAGGCTTTCATTCTCGCCACCCAAACAGCATTAACCCTTTTGCAAACCCTTTGAGTCGGTTACTCTTCTTTGATTACCCTCTTTGGAACCCGGAGTGTTATTGGAGAAGAAGAAATGTTGGAGAAAAAAAAACAACAACAAAAACAAAAGTTTCCTGAACTACGTTCGACTTGATTCCGAAAGGATACGTAGGCAGCCTCTCCCTGGGGTTCAGTCACACCAAAATAAAGATCCACATTTTCCCAAGAGTTTAAGCTAGGGAAAGTGTTAAGATTCGGCAATGTGTCGCTGGAGGGGTTCCAAAGTTGTAATTCAATACAATTTCTTTGCACCAAAACCCTATTCAAGTCCTTCCGATCAATCGGAAAAGATGTCCAAAATTTGAGGATACAGTCGTTCGGAGCGGATACAAGTAATGAGAGAAATTAAAAGGAGAGAGTCTTATCGGTGAAAACCCACACGGGCACTGTAAGGCGACGGTGAGTAGAGAAATTGAAAATGAGAGAGTCTTGTTAGTGAAAACTCGCAAAGAGCACTACAAGGCGATGGTAAGAAGAGAAATGAGAGAGGTTAGTTGGTGAAAACCCGCAAAGGGAGCCACTAATCGAAAAGGATAATGGGTCACTGACATGGAAACAATCCAGGGCAAGGTTTCTCAATATCGAGGTAATAGTTGTGATGAATTTCTGAGAGTCGAACGGTTTACACGGATCAGGCATCCAGTCCAAAGGGCATGTCATATTTATTGAAGCTCGCATGCACTCCAGATAAGTCTTTCTTTTCTTTCCCCGATAGGGACACCTCTTGTTTAAATTCGTTGTCCATTCTGTCATTTATTCTTCTTCTGAATCCCTTTCGGTCTAACTCTGTCTCGAAACTAAGGCAAAGAAAATATGGCAAGACTGATTTAAAACGCGAGTCAATATGCAAAGGGAACCCAGCCTCGTCAGGGGCATCGAGTCGATCCCGACTGGCCACAATGGTCGATGATTCAAACTCAAAACCTTGAAAGGAGAAAGTCAAATTGAAGTGATTATAAAGGCAAATGAAGTTGAAAGGTTGAACCCCGCGTTGCTAACCATCTTGTCAAGGTTTGAAAAGCCGAAGTATTTCCGGTGGCTTAAAGTTACAATTGGAAGAAAGTCAGAAGTGAAAATCCAATAAAGGCGAAATAAAGTTGGAAAGATTAAGTCCCACACGACTAACTGTCGCAGCAGGATTTGAGGGGCCAAAACTCCCCCCTGATACTCTGGAAATCCAAAAGAAAAGCGAGTGAAAAGCCTACAAAGGCAAAAAGAAAATAAAATGTTGGGTTCCCCGTGACCGATCGACATGAAATCTAGGAAGCCAAGGTCCTCGGGATTAGAGATGAAACCCAATCCCCAGCAAGAAAACAAGCAAGTAGGTGGTTGAGATCTCCATCAAAAGAACTGAGATCAAGCAGTTGAAAATCAAGGCCGCAAAACCAACCACCGTTTCAAACTAACAAATCGTTGTTTGTTTGAAAATAGGAAACAGGTGCAAAAGCAACCATGTAGAAAACAGGTGCAATCAAAAGGAATTGCGCAAGGGTTGGAAGGATCTCTGCAACATTGGCTCAAAGAAAAGGAAGTTTCCTTCAAAAAAATCTGTTCCCACATATATATAAAAAAAAGGGGAAATGAAGTCGAATGTGATGCAACCCTGAAGTAGCATATGATCCTCAACCCTTAGCCAAACATTTTCCAACCAAGGATATACCAGTCCTCAGTTGATGCCAACATATAGGGTCCCGCACCCAAGCAGACACCGGCATAACCTGGTGATCTTCCTGACAACAGCATAACTTGTTGATCGTCTCTAGACACCGGCATAACCTGGTGATCTTCCTGACAACAGCATAACCTGTTGACCTCTCCAGACACCGGCATAACCTGGTGATCTTTCTAACAACAGCATAACTTGTTGATCATCTTCAGGCACTGGCATAACCCAGTGATCTCTTTTTCAGGCAACAGCATGACCTGTTGACCTTTCTAGACACCAGCATAACCCGGTGATCGTTTCTTCTCCAGACACTGGCGTAACCCCAGTGATCTCTCTTTTAGGCAACAGCATAACCTGTTGACCTCTCCAGACACCGGCATAACCTGATGATCTTCCTGACAACAGCATAACCTGTTGATCGTCTCCAGACACCGGCATAACCTGGTGATCTTCCTGACAACAACATAACCTGTTGATCGTCTTCAGGCACTGGCATAACCCAGTGATCTCTTTTTCAGGCAACAACATGACATGTTGACCTTTCCAGACACCATCATAAGCCAGTGATCGTTTCTTCTCCAGACACTGGCGTGACCCCAGTGATCTCTTTTTCAGGCAACAGCATAACCTGTTGACCTCTCCAGACACCGGCATAACCAGGTGATCTTCCTGACAACAACATAACCTGTTGATCGTCTCCAGACACCGGCATAACCTGGTGATCTTCCTGACAATAGCATAACCTGTTGATCGTCTTCAGGCACTGGCATAACCCAGTGACCTCTTTTTCAGGCAACATCATGACCTGTTTGACCTCTCCAGACACCGGCATAACCTGGTGATCTTCCTGATAACATCATAACCTGTTGATTATCTTCAGACACTGGCGTAACCCAGTGATCTCTTTTTCAAGCAACAGCATGACTTGTTGACCTTTCCAGACACCAGCATGACCTGGTGATCTTTTCTTCTCCAGACATTGGCATAACCCAGTGATCTCTTTTGTGACAACAACATAACCTGTTGATCCTTCCCCAGACACCGGCATAACCTGGTGATCTCTTCTTGACGACAGCATAACCTGTCGATCTTTTCCAACATAGGGTCTCCAATCCCTAGTTGATTTCACCTTATAGGCATAGGGTATCCACCCCCTAGTCTGCATTCACTCCGGGTACACAGGTCCTGGCCTTTTATTGATTTCAATCATAAAATAGCATAGATTTTATTACAATAACTCACGAAATTTCCTAGTGGAAACTGGGGCAGAAAATTTCATTCGTTTGTTTTGATTTTATGAGAATTACGTTTCTAGAACATTAGAACTCGAGACGGCCAAAATAAGAAGTTTCGATCCAAAATAACAAAACAAAAAGAAGAAAGAGAAGATTGAATTCAAAAGTGCATAAACGAGGAAGATGTGGACTATTCAGGACGAGATTGCAATCATCCGTCCAGTATGTCCTTCTTTGATCCGAGGAACAACAAAACAAAACCAGCATCTGCAACTAACAAGCATCAGGATCCAGGTCAGAGTCAACAAAAGTTCAAGACTCAAGACCCAGTCCTAGATAGGAATCTTGTAATTTAGCAGCTGATAGATTTAGTTAGTCCTTCGTTTCGTACTTGGGTGTAATAAGGAGATCAGCAGCAGTAACAGCAGCAACCGCAATGAAACCACAGTTACTCGGTAGTCCCAGCTACCAAAACCCCCAGAACTACACTGACCTGATTCTTTTATAGCTAAGGATATGTAGGCAACCTTTGAAGCAAGGTTCGGTCAAACTTTTCAAACACGCTTCACAATGGAACATATGAATAGGTAAAAGTCGTTTATTGTTGCTCACTTTGTCTTTGGCCGAAAACTCTTCGTGTTTCCGAGCAAAGAGGGGAAGTTGTGAGCATGTGATTTTACTCGCCATATCGACTTATAAAAATCTCAATAAATCAATTAATTTTATGAATTTTTGTTGATTTTTCAGTGATTAATTGTGAATGATTTGTATTTTTTGCATATCCATAATTCATCTTTTTTTTAAATCTTTAAAAATTGCATCACTATTATCAAAGAATTACAAAATTATAATTAACTAAATAATAGATGAATGATGGTTATTTAATGTAATGTAGTTTTGATAACTAATTACTAAAAATTAATCATTTTTTATTCAATAAATCATAGATTAATTAGGAATATAAAATTGGTCGCTTTATTCTTGATTAATCTGTAAATAGATGAAAAATAAGGTTTAAATTAATTACTATATTTTTTGGATTAAATTAGACTTTAACTTAATTAGATTAATTAAGTTAATTAGTTAAGAAAGCAAAATCGGATCTGGGACAAGAAATACCTAAGCCCAATCCCTATACACTCAAACAACCCAAGCCCAAACCCCATTACCCGGCCAGCCCTGTATATTACCCAAAACGACCTCGTTTTGTTCCCTCCAAATCCCAGCCATTGGATCGATTTGATCAACCAGCTCCCAAACTCCCCCTCTCTAAACTATATAAGTGTCCAAACTAAACCCCACCCCCCTCATTTCACCAGAAGTCCAACACCAACCCCCCCCCTCTGTCCGTCTCTCTCTCTTCTCTCTAAACACACAAACCCTAGCTGCCCAGAACCACCGTCTTCTGCCGCCCGAAAATCGCCTCCGGTGGCGGAGCTTCTCCAATCAACCCCAAATGCGCACCCTACGACCTTCTCTTCCCCCTCAATCACCTCCCACTACTGGTTTCCCCAAATAAACACCCAAATCTCTTCGATTTTAGATCTAAGAAAACAGAAACCCTAGCTCTCCTATGCCGGCCGACCTGAAGACTTTTAATGACTCTCACCTACATGGATCGACAGCTCCCACTAAGGGCTGTCGATTTCTGTGGGTTTGAGTCATTTTCAAACCCTACCGGAGTCCGGCCAAGGTCCGGCGATCTCTCATTTTTTCCGGCCAAACCTTTTAACGAGTATTATTCTTCCTTATTTACTGTTTTTACATGTTACTAAAACCTAAAATTCTTGTTAATAACCATTTTTAGATTATTTCAGTTTAGTTAAATTATTTTCTTTCTTTTTCCTCTCTATTTTCTTCTTTGCTTGTTGTTGTTCGTCTAGCTATTATTCTCCAGTCCTCGAGTAATTATGCGACTAAGAAAATCATGAACAAATTAATGGCCTAACTGTTGTTTTCATTGTCCCTTTTGGCTGACTGTTTCTTTTTCCTTTTTTCTTTTCTTTTTTTAGTTTTATTCTGTTTAGTTATGTAATTAATTCAAAACCTGGATGGATTTCATTGCATGGTAGCTAACTTAGTATTTTATTTACTATATCAGTGTGTATCTATTTCCTATCATTAGCTCATGTTGGGTTAATTGACCTTGTGTATTGTTAGTTCAATCATAAATGTTTAGATTAATCGAACCCTGTTTAGATATTTGAATGACATAACTCAAGTCTTGATGTATTTGTTCTGATCAGATCCTCTTGAATATCCTGGTTAATTGATTGATTTCTTATGTGTTCGCTTAGGGGTCTTAACTCGTTAGATTAATCAGTCCAGTTTAATATGAATATAAGATGACTAGGACTCTTTGGTAATTAGTCTCCTAACCTCCTATATTATTAATAAAATCTGATCCTAACAAGTCAATTACCCCGGTGAGTCCCGAGCTTTGGTCATTGATTAGGCACGCTATCAAGACTAGGATATTTAACCACATAATTAGAAACCAACTCTAAGAACCTAATTAATTAATTAAGCTTATTACCTACTCTAACTTCCTAAAAAAGAGACTAGACTCCTAATTTCTGTAAGGGTTAAGTATAATCTACTAAGTTAGAATTAACCAACACCTAGTTCTCAAAACAGGTCCAAAATCAGTAGGGATTAAGCACCCTAATTAATAGGTATGACAACTTAATTATTTCTTTTAATTGATCTAAGACAACTAGTTAGGTTCAATTGTGCATTTGAGCTAACTAAGTTTAAGAATAATTAATTCACTTAGTCTCACATTTAAATAATTCCAACTTCTTCAATCTAGAAATTAACTTAGGTAGCCTCTTAAGTAGTTAACTAAAAAAAATTAATTTAAGACAATTAGTTTGCGGTTAATGGACTAAAACAGATTCATTTAACCTAAGTTAAGAGAACTGAGTTGACTAACCCCCATGGAGTTTAATTAAACTGATAATTATATGACTTAAACATAAGTAAGTAGTATGAGACTAACTCTAGGCATTTAATCAATTAACCTTTGATTAATTAACTCAACCTTAGTTAAGAACAACTATTTGACACCTAAAGGTCATAACTAGTGTCAGTAACTATAGTTAAATGATAACCCAAGTAAGTAACCCTGGTTACCTAATGATAAATATAGGGGATTCAAAAAGGTACATGAGGAAATATATATTAGGAAATCAGATTTTAAAGGGTAAGAGAGTCTTTTAATGGGTAGGGTAGTTCTAGAATAGGGGTAGTTATCCCAAAGATAAGGGTAACAGCTGCCCTATGTACTATTTTGGTACTATTTTTAGCTTTGGATATGGAATATTCAAAAGAATATCTCATTCCCAAATATCCTATAAATAGACCCTCTTTTTAGAGATGAGGGAGTTACATCTTTTACACTTTTGAGCTGCTGGAATATAAAATCCTTCCTATTTTAGAAATATTGTCTCCACTTAAAAAGGTTTTGAAAAGGCAGAGTACTATTAGAAAATCTGATTTCCTTTTGGAAAACAAGTTCATAAGTAGATGGCCTAGTTCAGTTGCTATCTTCTCTTTTTCTGAATTTTGGGGTTTTTTCTGGAAGTTTTCCTTCAAACATTCATACTCAAGATTTCTGGGTGTATTGTTGCTGGACTGTTTGGTTTTTCTTTGAGGTTTCTGTTTTGTTGTTGCAGATTTCTCTTCCTTCTTGATGTTATTGTTCCTACTTGACCTTTATTTGGTCAAGTTTCTTTGCTGTTTTTCTCGTTAAAGCCTGAGAAGTGTTTTCATTCACGAAATCTGTTGTAAATCTCTCACTACTGAACACAAATGGGTTTTCAAATCGATTATCAAAAAGGTAAAATCTGAAATCTGGATCTTTTCTTAAACTGTCCGCTCTAAATAAAAGCAACCATAACTTAATTCAGTTTTTTTTTAAGGCTTGTTCTGTCACAAAATTTAAGACAAAATTCCATGTTAGATCCATAAGCTGTGTATAAATACTCTTGTTTAGTAAATCGGAGTAGATCAAACGGTAAAGAAATCTTGTGTATGTAACCTTATATTCACAATTCAAAATTTGCCTTATTTCTTACCATATAGACGTGAGATGTGTTAGTATGTTTGTTCTTAACTATTTTTCGAATCATGTAAAAATGAATTAATTAGGATGGCCTAAAGTGATACAATTTGGGGCTTAAACGAGGCCATAGCCCAAAACATGTTATCTTTAGGCTATTGAACATCATTTTAGGTAATCCTTAGGTAGAACGAACACCTTTACTTTGAAACTTGACAAAAATCGAGTATTACCTCAAATTACCTTAACCTACACTGGGGAGTGGCAACTCATGCCCCCGACCCTCACTCCAAACAACTAATAAAATGCATATAGCAACCATGGGTGCATTTCATGTGACGGGATTACCATATGTTCAAAAACAGCAGGTGTACGTCATCGTAACTTGTCCAAGATAAATCCATAAAACGTCCTAATTGATTTTAAAACTAAAATTTTCCTTCAAATAGAAAACATAAAGAATAATCAAATATCGCCTCAAATAGGCACTATAAAAATGTCACGACCATAGTCCTGACTATGTAATCTACACTCGGGTGCGACAACTCATGTCCACGTCTTCAACTTCAAATTATATTAAAATCACGTGTTGCAATTACGGGTGCATGTCATGTGGCGTAATTGCAATATGTCCAAAAATAAACAAGTGCACGCCATCGTGACTTTCAAGATAAATCAATAAAAAATTAAAAGCGGCTAAAAAGTGAAAAAGGCTAAAAGCACAATACGTTTAAAATATGTAAATAATTAGATAATTAGGCCAAATATTAATAGTTAAGCGACCGTGCTAGAACCACGGAACTCGGGAATGCCTAACACCTTCTCCCGGGTTAACAGAATTCCTTACTCGGATTTCTAGTTGCAGACAAATTAGAGCAGAGTCAAAATTTCCTCGGTTTGGGATTTATAAATAACACGGTGTCCCGGAGCATCGTCAAAAATCCGGGTGGTGACTCTGAAATAAATAAATAAATCCCAAATCCGAATAATGTCACTTTAATTGGAAAAACTCCCTTATTACCCTTCATTAATCCGGGGTAGTGGAAAAAGGAGGTGTGATAATGAGTGCGTGGCGAGACAACTCTGAAAATCTAGCCTCATAATCTGTCTTTGACATCTGTCCCTGCTCCAGTTGCTCAAACTGATATCGCAGCTCTTCCCTCTCAGAAGGTGGGATATACCTGTCTAGAAACATCTGAGTGAACTGCTCCCAAGTGATAGGAGGAGAATCTGCTGGCCTGCTGAGAATATAGGACTGCCACCATCTGCGAGATCTGCCCTCCAACTGGAAGGTAGTGAAGTACACTCCATGGGACTCTAATATCCTCATATTATGCAGCATGTCCCTGCACCTGTCAACAAAATCCTGGGCATCCTCGCCTTTCTCACCCCCGAAGACTGGAGGGTGCAATCGAGTCCATCTATCCAATAACTTCTGCGGATCGCCGTCCGCAGCTGGTCTGGACTCAGGTGTTGCTGCTACAGGCTGGACCCCACCCACGGGCAGTGTACCCGGGGTATGATGTAATGTTGTTGCCTGGCCTGCAGCCTGGGCAGTAGGAGTCTAGGGCCCCCCCCTCCCGCCTGAGATGTGGCAGGATCTACTAGAAATAAACCAGCCTAGGACATAGTGTCCATAAACCGCATCATACGGCCCATGATCTCTTGGAAGCCTAGCATCGTCATAACGTCCACTGGAGCAGGATCTGATGGGGGCACCTCACCCTGCTCCTCTATAGTATGATCCTCTGGTGGTTGTGAAACTGGAATAGCTCTGGGACGCCCTTGTCCCCTACCTCGGGCCGGTGCCCTCCCCCGGCCTCTGTCACGGCCTCGGACAATGGGGGTAGCGGCCCCTCCCGGGTCTGGAACATCGGATGCACGCGTCCTCACCATCTGTGAGAGAATAGAAGAATGAGATTTAGTAAACCATCGACTGCATAATAGAATAAAAAGGAGAGGTTTCCTAACACCCTATAGTCTCCTGAAGATAAGTATAGACGTCTCTGTACCGATCCGCAAGACTCTACTGGGTTTGCCCGTGACTCATGAGACCTACGTGAACCTAGAGCTCTGATACCATGTTGTCACGACCAAAAATCCTAACTCAGATCGTGATGGATCCCAACACCGGATTCAGGCAAGCCAACACCCGAATAACTAAGGATTTTCACATACTTGATTAAACATCCCAACACGTGCCAAGTTGTAAAGTTCAAAACATTAATTGAAAAAGGTAATTAGCCGATTTAACCAAAGCAGTCATAAGGAGGCGTGAGCCAATATATATACAAACCCATAAACCATAATACCTACCACGTGTGTGCCAGGAACTAGTGTCACAAGTCCTACGGGAATACTAACAGAATATACAGAAGATATAATATAACTGTCCCACTGTCTGGAAGAAATAGATGGGAATAACAAAAGAAACCCCATGGTGCTGCCGAGGATCATCAGAAGAAGCAGCTCACCGTGAAGTCAGGTCCAGTCTATACTCAGAATCGAGCTCCGGTCTGATAACCAGATGCACCAGCCTCAGAACCTGTACAATTAAGTATAGAAGCGTAGCATGAGTACATAAACAAATATGTACCCAGTGAGTATCCCGCCTAACCTCGAAGAAGTAGTGACGAGAGGTCGACTTGACACTCACTAAGATACAACAAAATAATTAAACAAGATATAATATCAGTGATAAGCATACGAGGATGATGAAAACGGTAAACATTAAAGATAACTGTAATTCAAATAAATATTGGAAGTAAATAAATAATTATTACTTCATTTTTCCTTTTTAAAATATTTGGCCACTCAATATCGATGAAAATCATTAACAATTTAGCATGCGCATACAGGATAAGGATAACCGCCCTGAGCCATCATAATAATCATATATGTGCACTGCCGAGTTTCGAACGGCCCGAACCATAATATATCTTTCAATCTCTCCATGGCGTACGGCCCGCTCCCATGAGAGTGGGGGAAATAACACTCCGCTCGCGGAATATAAATTGCGAAGCGGTCACATGCACACACAATCCACACAATATTCTTCATAAATTACTTTTCAGTGAACAATTCCTTTAAAATTCTAAAATTCCATGATCCCAAGGAAACAAGCCGCATATAACATTAATTCATCAAGCATATAGTTCACTTCAAGGAAAAACATAAGGCATGGTGTAGACCTAACTACCCGGACATAACAATAATAGCTGCTATGTATGGACTCTCGTCACTTTGTGTGTACGTAGCCCCCACAAACATTAGGACATAGTCATTTATATCACCTAGGGAGAAAGTTCCCTCTTACAAGGTTAGAAAGGAGACTCACCTCGTGTCGAACCTACTGTCCGGGTCGAGAACGCGCTCGAAACTCCAAACTCGACACCCAAGGACTCGAAACTAGCCAAATGTTATACAAATATATCAATTTATACTCAAAAGTATGGAATTCTCCTATTTACTTAGTTATTTCACCTTACTTTGAAAAATCCTAAAATACACCCCCGGGCCCATATGCTCGGATTCCGGAAATTTTTGAAGGAATCAATTACACATAACCTAAGGATCATTAATATGTGATTTTTGTATGATTTCATGGCTAATTAACGGGTAATTCCCTAAATTCTCATAAAGCCATAGGTTACTACCCAAACCCTTGATTTTAACTAATTAGATAGTTAATTTTACTAGAAATTCATGCATTAAACTAACATTAGGATAGAATTCAATTACTTTTTTAGTAGCTAGTTCGTGGAGCTCTTTCTCAAGCTTTCAAGGTCTCTAATGGTGGAATAAAATGGGGTGAAATGAAATAATCCCGTGTTTTAAAGAACTCACTACCTACTGTGGTTCCGCACCTGCGGCTCAAGGACCGCACCTGCGATCTCGCACCTGCGAGTAAATGCTAGCACCTGCGGAAATGGGACAAGGGGCCTGGGCTCGCACCTGCGGAGAAGACCTCGCACCTGCGGCTCCGCTCCTGTGGATATTATCCGCACCTGCGAGAAACGGGCAGCCTCACCTGAAGCTGCACCTGCGAGGCTGGGACCGCAGGAGCGATCCCGCACCTGCGACTGGGAAACGGCACCTGCGGTCACACCAGAACAGGTGCACCAGCAATTGCTTCAGCTGGTTTTTGGCCTCGTTTGGTTCCCGAGAGGCACCTGGGCCCCCCGAGCCCCCGTCCAAATATACCAACAAGTCCCAAATCATAATACAGACTCGCTCGATCCTTAGGAACACCCAAAACAATGCTAAAACTCAAAATCACATCTCAAAACCCCTAGAATCAAACTTAGGAACTTTAAGTTTCTTGAATTCGCTAACTATGCGCCGAACTAACCTATACTACTCGAAATGACCCCAAATATTGCGAGCAAGTCATGAATGACATAAAGAAACTATTCCCTGTCTCGGAATTTCGTTTGGACCTCGATAACACAAAAATACGTCCCAAACCACAATATGAACTTAAGGAAACTCTTATTTCGCTATTGGGCGCCGAAAGGCTCCCGGGACATCCAAAACCCATTTTGAACATACGCCCAAGTCCGAAATCATCATACAAAGCTATTGGCACCGTCAAAACTCGATTTCGAGGTCGTTTACTCAAAATATTGACCGAAGTCAAACTTGGCCTTAAATGCCAACCTTAAGGAACCAAGTGTTCCTATATCACTCTAAACACTTCCGAATCCCGAACCACCCGTCCCCGCAAGTCATAAATCATAATAATCCGCTATGGGAAGTTTCATTTAAGGGAACGGGGTTCGACAACGCAAAACGACCGGTCGGGTCATTACAGTTTCAACAGTAGTCGTACATACGGGGTAGTGCATGGAAGGTACTATATTTAAAATGATGAAGATATGAAGAGGTAGGAAGTCGGTTGTGTACAAGTAGCCAAATAAAGTGAGTAATCTTTGGTGGCAATTTTAGCCTCCATATCCGTTGGAAATCTGTCAGAGATTGTGAAGAGTTGGTGTTTGTTGTATGTAAAGCATTATACATATACCTTACTGTGAATTCTCCATTATGGGTTAGTCCCCATATAATTTGATCGTAAGCATGTTGGTTTTGAGTGAAGTAGATGCTAAATAGTTGGTTCTTAATGGAGTTCGGGATAACATATGATATAGAAGAGAGGTCCCAAGAGTTATGTGTGTGGAATGTTGAAATAGGAGCTTGCAACTCTTGCTCCAATAAAGGGCCATGAAGTAATTTCCTTAATGTGGTATTAGGTTGGAACCAAGGCTCATGCCAAAAATTGATGTTGTTTCCATTAGCAAGTTTCCATAGGATGCAATGTTGGCAATAGTGTCAGCCGTGCATTATTTTTTTCCACGTTATGGAGTGAGTGGAGGTTGAAGTGCATTTTTTGGCATATTTAGAGATTAAAATAGAGGCCCAGTAGGATTTTGGAGAATTAAAAAGCCTCCATGTCGTACTTGCTAGTAAGGAATTATTTTTAATCGTTAAATTAGGAATTACCCAACCCATCCCTATTCTTTGGCATGGTAACTTTGTCCCAGTGAATGAGATGAAGTTTTTTCACTGTCAACGTGGATCCCCATAAGAATTTACGTTGATATTGATTTAATTTGAAGAGAATTGAGGATGGTAACTTAAAGAGCTGCATAATATGTGTTGGGAGAGAGTTTAATGTAGATTTGATAAGGGTAACCCTTCCAGCTTTAGATAAAAGGTCTATTTTCCATCCTGCAAGGCGTGCTTTGAATTGTCTATCAAATAATGATAGTCTCTAGTAGTGGATCGTGAAGTGGTGATGGTAAAACCTAAGTATTTTCCTATTTTTATTCCTTCCATCATATTGAAGGAAGAAAGTACATAGGCCTTATCTGCAGGGGTTGTATTTTTGGAGAAGAAGATTTTGGACTTTTGGAAGTTAATTTTTTGCCCCGAGTGAGAAGTAAAGAAGTTAAGATTGTCAATTATTGCATGGAATGATTTAGAGGTAATTTTAGTAGCAAGAATGATGTCATCCGCAAAAAATAGGTGGGAAATTGGAGGACCATTAGTAGATAGTTTAATTGGGTCCCACATAATATAGTCGACAGAGACGTTAATACTTCGTGAAAACATTTCCATGCAAATGAGAAATAAGTATTGTGATAAAGGATCACCTTGTCTAAGCCCACGTGAAGGAGTGAAGTATGGTGTGGGTGAACCATTGAGGAGTATGGATATGGACGAAGTAGAAATACATGACATTATTAGATTAATTAGTTGTTGGGGGAAGTGGAAAAAGAGTAGGTCATTCCGTATAAAAGACCATTCCATACGATCAAAGGCCTTTTCAAGGTCTAGTTTAATTAAAGCCAAACCTCGTTTCCCTTAATGTGACTAAAATGTCTAATTATTTCTTGGACAATGATTACATTATCTGCCGCCCGACGTGAAGTCAGAAAACTAGATTGTGTAGGTCCAATTATACTGGTAAGTATGGCTTTATACGGTTAACAATTATTTTGGTAATTATTTTATATATAGTATTACATAGGCTGATGGGCCTATAGTGGGTTAGTTGAGAGGTTGTTTGTTATTTTGGTATAAGGAAAATGTATGTTTTATTTATGGCAGTAGGTATGCATTGGGTTGTAAAGACGTCATGACAGATGTTTAAAACTAATTGTTGCACCTCGGGCCAGTAGTATTGGTAAAAATGTGAATGAAGACCATTCGAGCCAGGTGCCTTGTAAGGTTCAAAAGATTTAAGTGAGCATAGAATTTCCATATCAGATAGGGGTGTTATGAGATCATTCACAATATAATGAGGTAGAATACCATGATTATTTGGGAATGAGCATTTAGTAACTGAGGACAAAGAAGTTGTAAATAAATTGCCAAAGTATTCCATAATTGAGGAAGCAATATATTGTGAATCAAAGTGCCAGTTTCTTACGTCATCCTTTAGAGCGTTAATTCTATTTTTCCTTCTTCGCTGGAGAGTACTTAGGTGGAAGAATCGTGTATTTGCATCTCCATCATTAAGCCAATTGATCCGTGATTTTAGCTTCCAAAAATCCTCTTCCAATTTAAGAATGTAGTTAAATTCCTTGATAAGATCTTGTTCAAGATGTTGAAGGAAAGAGCTTGTTGGGTAGTGGGTGGATTTTTGTATTCCCCCTATTCGATTGAGAATATTTTTTTTCTTTTGAAGATGTTACCAAAAGTGGACACATTCCATTGTTGAACTTCTATTTGGAATTGATCAATAGTCGGAAGAAGGCAGTGATCATTTTGTGTCCACACATTAGAAATTAGAGGCCTCATTGTTGGATGTGAGTTCCAAATGCTTTCAAATCGAAAAAGTTTCGAAGCAATTGGAGATTTGGATAAGAGACTAAGCAACAAGGGACAATGGTCGGAGTGAGTGCGAGGCAAATGTTGTATTAAAGCTTCTTGGAACATGTTAATCCAAGAATAATTTGCAAATAGACGATCTAAACGTTCCATAATTGTGTGATGAGTAGTACGATTATTTGACCAAGTAAACTTGCTACCATTGTAACCTAAATTAACTAGTCTACATTTATTTAGACAATTAACAAATCTGTCCAAACGATTATTACTAACAGACCTTCTGCCAAACTTTTCTATGGCACATGTGACTTCATTGAAGTCGCCACCCATCAGCCAAGGTCCCTCATATTGAGCTGCTATGCAACTCAGACTCTACCATAGAATTTGGCGTTCATGCAAAATAGGGCTCGCATATATGGCAGAGAATAAAAAAGTTTTTGTAAGGGTACGTACCTCGATCATGCAGTGGAGATCTTGATTTGTTAATGCTACTTCCTCTAGTTTTAAGACTTGGTCATCCCAAAGGATAGCTATACCACCCACATTGTTGTATTCCGCCCCTACTGATGCTAAGCCCGTAAAGTTAAAATCATCCCTGAGGTGAGTATGGTCAGGGAGATGCGTTTCTAGAAGAACCACTAAAGAGGGGTGATGGTAGTCTAGTGGTGACCTAAAATTGCGCCTAAAATCTTGTGAGCGTACCCCACGACAATTCCAAACCAGAAAATTTATAAGGGATGTAGAAGATGAGCTAGTGTCAGACCTAGGAACTGTCGGAGCTCCTGGAATCAGTGTCGGAATGACCACTAGTGCAAACTTGCCTACATCTGGGTTTATAGTGGGACGAAGCTTGAGAAGATATTTTTTGAGATTTGGTGGACAGTTCAGGTAAACCTTTTTTTGATACTGCTCCTTTAGGACCAAGACTTGAACTCCTGATAGGTCCAGAAGGTCAAGTTTCCCTTAATTCTTCTGCTAATTGTGAGATCTCCTGTTGGGTCATACCTAGAGGAATCTCCTGTGTTGGTGGTGTTAGGTGAAAATCCAGGGGACTGACTGGAAAAAGAGGAGGGAATTGCACCAATGGTTGCATGGATAAAGGAGGTGGAGGTGGTAGATGCATGGGATTGTAGAAGGTCATGTGCTGGTGAATCCATCTCGTCGGAAGCTGAGCTGAGGATTGTAGAGGATAAAAAGGAAGATCTCCTGGGACTTGTGGAATTTGTGGTGAAAGGAGTGGGGGATGGACCAATTCTGTGTGTGGGATTTGAGTATAAGTCTCAACCTATCTGCATCCCCTCCAGAATTATTTGTGCTATGTCGGATGGATTCTGGATCATGATCAAGTACTCTTGGTCATTGATCATGAGTGACAAGGTTAGGGCATATCCTAGGAGGACCTCTCCAGCCACGATTGTGGTGGTTGAGGAGGAAGATAAGGGCTTTGGGATGTGTAAATCCGGTGGTAAGGGGTTTGAGGGAGGTGATGATGGGATTGCATGATTGTTTTCAAGGGAGTTGATGTTGGGAGAAGGAGTTGGAATGGAGGTTGAGGCGGGTGACGTATATAAGTTCTTGTGTATAGGCAGTGATGATGGTTTTGCATTTGAAGAGTTGGGAATATTGTGAGAAGGAGAGGTTATGTCTTGGTTATGTATTAATAAGAGTTACAGTGAGGCAGGTTCATTGGGTTGAGACGGGCAATCAGTGTGTGGGCTTTTGGATATTGTAGAAAGGGAGGGAACATAATCATTGGGAGTATTGGGAATTGGAATCGCGGTTGGAGTGTTGGGGTGGGTTTGTGTAGTTTCATAGAGGATAGATATTGGGCCTCTAGGAGAGTCTATGGGCTCAGGTTTACTTGGGGGAAAGGGTAGTGAATTTTGGGGCTCCACGTGTTTATTGGTTGCTGAAGTAGACGAGTGGCATGCATGCATGCCTATTGGGTGTGATTTTGGATGAGTGTAGGGCATGGAGGTGGGTTAATGTATTGGGGGAGGGAGACGTATTTGATTAGCAGTATGTTTATTAGCAATCTCTAGTTGTGATGATGAAGATTTTGTAGGGGGAATAGACCTAATGTGAGAATTAACAGGAAAACTAATATGCTCAGTAGAGATATTTGAAAATATATACTGACCTGGTTTGTCTTCCTGGCCACCGCCTTACCTATGGACAGGACACGTGTCTTAACGGGTGTGGTTGCATGGTTGTGCTTCCAATCATCGAGTATAGAATCCTTCGTGGTGGAAGGAATAGAATTTCCTTGTGCTTTTTGAGATGCTCGTGGCTGGGGTGGGGATCGACGTCTTGAAAATTTTACTGTTTTTCATTCTTCATTGGAAGCTTGCATCAGTGGCTACATAGTAGAAGGTGGGTCTGCTGCTTTTTGTGGTTGTGAGGGTGTTGTAAATGATGGACAATTTAGGGTTTTGTGGCCCAAACATCCACAACGGATGCATAGGATATTTAGGCCTTCATACCAAATTGTTTGGTGATGATTCCCTATGTGTATGTGTGTTTTCAGAGGTTTTTCAATAGGGACTTCAACGCAAATTCAAGCATATCGACCACGTAAAGTAGAAGAAGTGAAATTATCCACTTTAAGTAATTTCTCAATTTTTTGTCCCACCTTTTGGAGGATATCCATATCATAGAACTCTGTGGGAAGTTCAGGGAGGCATAGCCAAATTGCGGAGAAGGAGAGTTGTGTCGTTGGCGCAATGAATTTGGGTTCCCAGCGTCTCACAGTAAGGAAGTGATTGAGCACAAACCACGATCCATCATGTAGCACATGATTCATATTTTCTTCCTTAGTGAACTTAATTAGATAAAAGCCAAACCCCAAGTTGATAACATTAAGGGGTTCGGTAGGTTTCCACAAGGATTGTAGCTTATTTTGTAATATTTGATGCCCTACCTTCTTGCCGAATACTTTAACTATGACTGAAAACTTCCAAGGAAGATAGATCCTTGATTTATTAGAAGAGGATAGGGGTATAAATTCCTCTGAGTTTATAAGATTAGAACTCTCATCAATAAGGTCTATTTGTAGGTCATTATTATCATGGGGTGGGGGCGATGATAGCAGAAGGGTGTCAGACAGAAGTGTTTGTTTATAGGAAATTGGTGTAGGAGTAGAAGATGTTGTATCAATCTGCATAGAACTAAGATCTGGAGGTTCCATGGTTTTCCGCCTCTGGCTAAGAGCCAAACATCGAGAGATGAATTAAAATAATCTGTATTTCGTAGTAGCACAATACTTGACACCAAATAACTTAAAACATTTAAATTATTCAACAATTGAAAGCTTATCTACATGGAATTATATTTTTGTTGTTGTTGTTGTTGTTGTTGTTGTTATTATTATTATTATTATTATTATTATTATAAAACTGCAAATTTTCAAGGCAAAATAAAGATTATTGATTGACATCAACACGCAATTATTAAACAGATTGAATACTTACGTGCAACGCACGTTCATAGAGACTAATTATTATAAAAGCATGAATACAATATTGATAGACGAAAATAGTCTTAAAATATTAAATACAAGAAGTCACCAGGAAAGAACCCAATTGTAATGGTACACGTTAGGATATATAATCCTGTTTCTTTTTAATTTGGATATATTTATGATTTTGATTTAGGATTTGGTTGACTAATTAAAACTGTGTATGGAACACTATTATGTACCACCACCGCTTTCGGCTTTCCAACGTTGTACCACATGAGGCACGATTTTACAAACATTTAAAATTACCTAAATTAGTGTTTGCTATCACGGTGTTTCACTGTAAATGATTTTCTGATTTATACGTCGACGATCATAGGGTCTGTTATGAATGAGCCCCGACCCAGTAAGGATAGCAACAAGGATGTTACAAAAAATAGCTATTGGGTTGACAAGGGTTATTGGGCCGAGAACAAGTAATTTGTCCAGGTTAATATTGAATCCTGATTGAGTGTAAAAATTGCGCGGGGCACCCTATTTGGTCGCCCCCATTTAACCTATACCCACTTTTTTTAAAACTTTTAACTTGTACCCACTTTTTAAATAACTTCAGCTCCCCTTTCCCTCGCTAAGCTGAAGTTCACCAGTTAAGCTGAAGTTCGCCAGTTATAAAGACAAAACTTCAACATACGGGGCTGAAGTTCCCCAATTACAAAGACAAAACTACAGCTCTANAGCTGATTGAGTAGTGGCTTAAGAACTGAGTAAAAATTGCGCGGGGCACCTTATTTGGTCGCTCCCATTTAATCTATACTCGTTTTTTTAAAAACTTTTAACTTGTACCCACTTTTTAAGTAACTTCAGCTCCTTTTTCCATCGATGAGCTGAAGTTCACCAGTTAAGCTGAAGTTCGCCAGTTATAAAGACAAAACTTCAGCATACGGGGCTGAAGTTCCCTGTAAGTTTTCCAGTTACAAACTTCAGCTCTATAGCTGAAGTTCTCAAGTTATAAAGATAACAACTTCAGCATACGGGGCTGAAGTTCATAAGCTACAAAGACAAAACTTCAGCTCTAGAGAACTTCAGCTCTAAAGCTGAAATTTTGTCTTTGTAAACTAGGGAACTTCAGCCCCGTATGCTGAAGTTGTTGTCTTTATAACTTGGGAACTTCAGCCCCGTATGCTGAAGTTCCCCATTTACAAAAGACAAAACTTCGGCTCTAGAGCTGAAGTTCCCCCAGTTGGGGAACTTCAGCCCGTATGCTGAAGTTTTTGTCTTTATAACTGGGGAACTTCAGCCACGTATGTTGAAGTTCCCCATTTACAAAGACAAAAACTTCAGCTCTTCCAATCAAAGGAATAATTGGAACAAGGGTATCGAACTTCTTAATTGCATTATTGATTAGAAATGAATTTTCTAACATTTGACTACAAAACATTGAAGGATTTAGTCGCACAATTGAAAGATAGCCCATAAAATCACGGGAATAATTGGATAATTGGTTTATATGGATCCTTCCTGTGTGAAAGCACAGAGAAAAATGACATTGCCAAAAATTGACAAGGTAAAATTTCTATTTATTCATCAAAAGAAACGTCCCTTTGGAAGCCAGAATTAATTTTCCTTGATTCCTAACATAATGCATGAAAGGATTTGAAGTTTTTGTCTTTATAACTGGGGAACTTCAGCCGCGTATGCTGAAGTTCCCCATTTACAAAGACAAAAACTTCAGCTCTAGAGCTGAAGTTCGCAAGCTACTTCAGGCCCGTCTACTAGGATGTTGAAGTTTTGCGTGATTGCTTTTGCTACTTCAGCCCCGCATGCTGAAGTTATGCGCAAAAGCGGGTACGGATGTAGTTTTTTTAACAAAGCATGTATAAGTTAAAACGTGATACAAAAAGTGAGTACGGATGCAAAAGCCCCAAGAACTGAACGGTTAAAAAGGATATGATCAGTGATATTGGGGTTATGTATATTGTCAAGAAAAGTGTCTACTTCTCCTCGTCCCCCTTTCTCTGAGTCTAAGTTCTCATTCCCTTCTTATCTTTATCCTTTGCTACTTCTACATTCCAGTGTTTCTTATTGTATTTCAGTAGTTAGAATGTTGAGTTGTTATCCGAATTTGTAATTGAGTTCTAGTTCATATTGATATAGTACGGAATTTGCCTATTTGTTAGTGTCATTGCATTCTTACTATTTACCTTTGACCTATACATAGTTGTTTATGTTATATTGTAGTTGCTTTGAAGAACAATGGAATTTTTTTCGGAATACAAGGATAATTCTAATTTGTATTTTGAACGGGAAAGACTGCTTATCACTGACTTATTAGACTGCTTATCACTGGCTTATATCACATAATTATTTTGAATATTCATGTAAAGAATGATATCTAATGATTAAAGGTGCATCGAAAATCACCTACAATAAAATCAACTAATTAGAACTTGAGTAGAATACAAATTTGGATAACAATAGAAAATCCAAAAGTATGACTACTTCAAGGATTTAAAGTCTAATCCAAGGTAAAAAGAAGAGAAAGTCCATAAATAAAAACCTCTCTTTTTCGTCTTTGGAGCTATGCTACTTTTCATGGCTCATTTAATTTGCTTTTGTCTATCTTTTAGGATTAAGGTATGTTTTGTCCTTTTTTTCTAATAATATTTGATTTTTATAATCGTACTGCTCTACTATGATTTAATTGATTTTTTGTTTTGTTTTGTTTGTTTTATTCATTACAAAGTTTGTCCTATGCTGTAGTTTGATTGATTTTTATTTTGATTTTGTTCATTATCGTTAAGTACAAAAATATGCAGTATTCTATATATTTCATAGTTTTACAGCATTATTTTCTTTTGTTATCTCTTTGATAATTTTGACAACATATATTTTTCTTTTGATATCTTGGTTTTTAGCTCTTCTTAAGTTTTGAAAAATTATTGCATGAACGTAAGGACTCACCAGCACTTATACCTGCGGATATTGAAATGTCAATAGAGGTAATCACGGATAGATAATAATATTCCTAATGAAAAGAATTGATATTGTTACATTCTTTAAGTGTCTTTGCCATTTTAATCGCGTAACTTCGGGGTGCGGGAATATTTAATTCCATTTTGTTCTTTGATTGTGTCAAAAAATTATTAATGAGTATGTCTGAGTTATATATTTCATTTTTTTTTTATTTCGAGGAACCGATTATTGAATTTTGTATATGTTGAGATTCAGATTATCTATGCAACTGATTGTTTATTTAACATTTTCAAGGAATTTAACAGCTTATATATAAGTTTTAAAAAATATTTTTATCCTATTTGTATAGTATAATTTTTAAAGGTAAAAAATTCAAGTGAGTTATCATTCTTCAAACTTCCTCTGCCACTAAAAATATTGGTGCATCGCACGAACATAGAGATTAGTTATTATAAAAGCATGAATACAATGTCGGTTTTACAAAAATATTTTTATAGTATTAAGCCTAATAACTCATAATAAAGGACATAACCGGAATTCTAGATATTAGCCTTTAAATATTATTAGTTTTAGGACATAATACTATACGTTAGGAATCCTACATGATTACCTTTAGGAATTCTATTAGTATAATTACTTTCCGGTTGTCTAATGCATATAAAATTGAACAAGTAAATATCTTTAGCCATGTAATCCTATTACCTTTAGGATATACTTCTTAAAAATTTCTATTACTAATTTAATTTGAAAACGTATTATAATATCCTGCTACTATTTTAATTTGACAGTGTATTATATTGTTCAAATTCATTTAGAATAAGGAGAGCCTATATAATTATAAAAGCATAAATACAATATTAATATGCCAAAATAGCCCTAAAATAGTAAACAGAAGAACTCAGAAGGAAAGGGCATAACCATAATAACTTACTTTTTGGACTACAATACCTTTTATGCTTATTTTTTATATTTAGTATATTAAAATTAATATAAAATTTCTATTGAATTCTTATTAAAAATATGTAGAAAATTTAAATAAAATCAATTTCAACAGAATCCTCTGTATTGGCACCACTCCATGATGTCCAATACCAAAAAAATTAAAAATAATATTAAATTGACTGCATAAAAGAGTTAAAATTGAGACAAAGAATACTCCTCACGATAATATTTTTATATTATATTTGAACTATTTTCCTACTCAAATAATATTTTTTCATCGACTTTTCGTGTAATATTGAAAATACTCAATTATTAAACAACAACTAAGAAAATCTTAAGAATATAAATGTGTAAGAAAGAGAAAAAAATGGTTGGTAAGAGTCTATACCACTAATGATTCTATAGACATAAGGATCTAAAAGTGAAATATCATACAAATCTTTTACTTTTTGAAAATAAAATTTAGTGGATAAAATTATAATTAAGATTCAATATTCAAAATAAGAGATGAACTAATATTAAGATCTGAATCAACATAGAATAAATTATTTTTATGTTAAAATCAAATAATTAAATATTTTAATTAATTATTTCGCAAGGGAATCCAATTCAATTATTTTTTAAATTCATCATATGAGTAAAACTATTATTCAAGTTTAAAAAAAAATCTTATGGTACATAAATTTATTCCATAAAAGGAGCGTTAGAATAAAAGTAGAAAAGTTAATATATTATTAAGAATCAAACTGCTATAGAAGTGTTTAAAGAAGCACAATCAAAGCTAAATCCAGAACAAGAACAAGTTTTCAAGACTATATTATAAATAGTCGATTCTGCTATAACGAGATTATTCTTTGTAGATGCCTACGGTGGAATCGAAATAGTATTTTTATGCCATGCATTACTTGCAAATATCATATCAAGAGGCATGCCACTGTTAGCAAAAATAGCAAGTGGTGTACCAACAACGATTTTATTGTGAGGCCACCCACTTTAAATTTTATATACCTCTTCAAATAACTTAAATAAGCATCGCAAATATATCAAAGAAGAGCAATGATGCTAAATTTATAAGGAAAGCAAAGTTGATAATACGGGATGAAGCACTTATGGCTAAGTATCAAATGGAGCTATAGAGATATATTGGATATTAATGAACCGTTTGGTGAAAAATTAATGTTCTGCGAGGTAATTTTTGTCAAGTACTACCTGTCACACCTCCTTTTTTCACTACCCGGAATTAATGAAGGGGTGACAAGGGAGTTTTTCAATTAAAGTGACATTATTCGATTTTGGGATTTATTTTAGTTTTCAGAGTCGCCACCCGGATTTTTTACGGTGTTCCGGGACACCATTTATTTATTGAAATCCCAAACCGAGGAAATTTTGACTCTGTTTAAAATGTCTGCGACCAGAAATCCGAGTAAGGAATTCTGTTAACCCGGGAGAAGGTGTTAGGCACTCCCGAATTNTTGGCCTAATTATCTAATTATTTACATATTTTAAACCTATTGTGCTTTTTAGCCTTTTTCACTTTTTAGCCACTTTTAATATTTATGGATTATTCTGAAACAAATCACGATGGCATGCACTTGTCGTTTTTGGACACTTTATAAACGCGCCACATGAAATGTACCCGCGATTTACGACATATTTATTTTAATTAATATTTTGAGTTAGAGTCGGGGACATGAGTTGCCACACCCGAGTGTAGATTGTATGGTCATGACTATGGTCATGATGATTAAAAATGCTTATTTAAGGCGATATTCAATTATTCTCTAAGTTTTGGAATCTTTTATCGAAAAGTGGTATTTTAGCTTACGGGATATGTTTATAAATCATTTTTCGATATTTTATGGATTTATCTTGGGACAAGTCACGATGGCGTGCACTTGTTGTTTTTGGACACATCACAACCACGTCACATGAAATGCACCCGCGATTGCAACATGTGATTTTAATTATTGTTTGAAGTTAGGGTCGGGTCACATGAAATGCATACCCGAAATGGGGATTATATGTCACGACCATGCCACGGGAACCGTACCCATAGCCGTGATGATTTATTATTCGTGCGTCAAACAAAGTTTACATTTCCTAAATCACTTTATTGAAACAATTTTATCTACACTAATCCCAAGACAATTATAAAGCATAACTTATTCAACTTCTAACAATCCAAACCAACAAATAGTCTGTTCACGTCATAAAAGATTTAAGCTAACAATTTCACTACGGCAAAAATGATACAAAATAAAGTGAAGTCCAGGGAGTACAAAGATAACACTAAGACAGTACACAATGTGAACTTTTCATTGAAAAAAAAAAGAAACATTTTGTTCATTACTAACAAATCAATGAAACAAGAGTATCAAAAGATTAACATGGCTAAAAGGGATTAGATTAATTACAGAATATAATTACAGACTCACAAACATATGTATCCACCCTATTACGTGAATAATTATTCGTTTATGGTGGCTAAACAGATAAACATGAGAAAATTCCAATTACATGGCTACATAGAAGCCGACTAAGCAGTGACTCAGCGTATGAAATCTTTGAAGGAACAAACAGCTACCAAACTAGAGTTTTAACCCAAACATAGCAGATTCAACAGAAGCCAAACATATTTTATATTTGAACAACTCTTAAAAAATGAAATTTCAGTACATACCTGAAGCGTAGGAGCTATTTTTAACAAATCTAATTGCCAAATAAAGGCCATAGACAGCAGACAGAGTTCAACGGTGAAGCAAACAACAACATAAATCGGCAAAACAGCATGAATCGATTCCCAGAAACCTCAACGAGAACTCCGAACCAATGAAATTAGTGTAACGGAAAAACAGAACTGGATTTTTAATTTCTCTTCTTGTTTCCTACTTTTGCGTCGAAATTCTGAATTTCGCGTGTTCTGAGCGTCAACTCCGGCGACTATGATGATGACTAATCCGAGTCGTAGCTCCCATAGCAGCCATTTTTTTGGGACAAGATTTGAAGGTTTCAGTCACGTCCATGGTCATTTGTCACTGTTGGTCGCCACTTTCCGGCGAGACTTAACCCTTTCGGCGTGATTCAACTATCTTGTCCACAAATGTGTGAGAACGAGATGAGGAAGGAGGTGAGGGGGAGAGAGATCATGGGTGGATGAACAGACCCGCCGGTTGTCAAGTCCGGTGGCTGGCCGGAGAAGGCTGAGGCAGACGAGAGGAAAGGAAAGAGCCTTGGCGGCTGTCCGTGTCCAGAAGAATAAGATGGTGTATTTTTTAGGCGAGAATGAGGAGGAAGCCAGGGGGTCCTTTGGTTCGCCGGAGATGGAGATGGAACGGTGGGGCTTCCTGGTTTGGGGAGATGACAGTCGAGAAGAAGAAGGGAAGGGGGGTGTGGCGGCTGTCTGATTGGGATCAGATGGGGAGGGTCTCTTTTTTTTTTTTTAGGTCTTCAGAAAATGGGGTCCTAAATAGAGGCTATTTGGGCTTAGCGGGTGTGGGCTTCCGATTTGGGCTTGGGTAGGTCTTTTAAGATATTGGGCCACTGATTTTGGGGTCCAAATTAATGCAATGAAGGTAAGACCAACTCTTGTCTTTCTTTTAAATATAAGATTTTGCAAACTCTAGCCATTTAAAAGTCAAACTTCAATTGAGTCTAATTTTTATGTCTAGCCTATTTATTTTATTTTATCTAATCATGGACTGACGCAACTAATTAATTAATTGATCTACGAATGCAATTTTGATTTTTAGAAGATGAATTTGATAATGTAACTAAATCCTAAAAATGCAGTTTAAACATAAAATGGCACGAAATGAAAATGTGACAACTTTTTATGATTTTTTTTTATAATTTTAAAATATTAAACCTACATGAAATGCAACTAAAAGAAAAACTCCTAAAATTCATAAAAATTATTTTTGGAGTAATTTTCATGAGGGGCAAAAATTGGGTGTTCACACTACCAGTAGTTCCAAAATCGACAAAAACAAAGACTGTAAAAGCTAGCTTGCCAAAGTTATACTTCTGACATCAAATGAAAAAGATTCAACTGACAATTTCGATTATTTTAGTTTAGATTATTTTGTATAAAAACAGATCTGGTGTTCAGTATCTTCTTGCTTCGTGTCGGAAACGAATAAGAGCATCCAATAAAAGATGATTTGGTTCTTCTTGAACACTTAGTTATCAATCCCAATGGTAATAGTAATGCATTAATCAGAGAAATATTTCTATCATGAGATTAAAATGCAATTTGTGCAAATCGCATCATAGAATTAAAAAGATATCTTAGCTAGCAAAAATAAATATGTTGATTGATCACGCTCAACTATGTCTTGTAGAAGACTAAACGGGCGTTGCAAATATAATCCTGGGGTATTATGCCCAGAGTCGATCCCACAGGGAATTGACGTATCAAGAAAGCTGTTAAAATACTACTCAGCTGTCACATGATGTTATTTAAATTACTAATACTAAAGATTAAAACTAAAGATTAACTATGCTAAGGTATAAACAATTGTAATAAAAATCTAAGGTTATGGTTTCCCCCGCTGGTGAACTTACTTCTCGGATACTTCGTATAGCTTGATTAGTTATCTCTATCAATCATGAACACTCTATCTACCATAAATCTCTCTCAAGTAATTATGATAATTTACTAGACGCACTCTCTCAAGTTACGCTAGCTAGATTGCATTACAGTTCACTTAGATTGCACCCGAAGTATCGTTATCTCTAATCCAACCTCTAAACCCTCGGTTATGACTTTCGTCTATACTCTGGGAGTGGTGTTGTTCAAACAATTACCTAAATATGCACTCTCTCTCAAGTAGATACATAATAAATAGGCACAGCTAATTGAGGGCCCTTCAATCAACTACAACAAGAACGTAGTTGAACAAATAGAGTTTAATCAACCAATCAAAGCTATATTAATATCACAATAAGTTTATTCCCCAACGGGTTCTACCAAAACCCTAGGTTAAAGAAGTTAGCTAAACAAATTCATAAGAATAAAATCTAAAACAACTTGCATAATAGAACTACAAAGTAATGAAGAAAATATGTACAAATTGATGTTTTGCCGTCCGTATCCACTCTAATCTCGAATCTCCCTGTGTAGTTGTGTTTTAGGAGTCTATTTATAAGTTTAGGACAAACCCTAAACTT
>MDKJ01138808.1:0-12027 GCA_005239525.1 Nicotiana knightiana
ATCCTTTGAGATCCTTAGAGAACTCTGAGACACCTGGATCATGTGAAAGGTTATGAATAGAATGGCAATGAAGCATTCTGGAGATTCTGGGCCTATCAGTAGGCTCCCTATAGTATAACTTCTTCTTTTCTGTATTCAGTTGTGTAATTCATGCAAATGGTCTGTAATAATTATTTGTAAACAACTATTGGGCATGGATAGTGCAAAGGGAAAAGGGTAGTTATGCATGTTATAAATATTAAAGGGTAGAAACCATGATATTAGGTTTACATTCCTTATTTGCGCAATAGAATCATGTTTAGGATAAACATATCATGCATTAGAAATCATGATATTTAGGCTTCATGAACATTGTTTCAACATCTTGTTTCAATACTATCATTCATCACTTAGAAAAATTATGTGATAGGGTAAATAACGTTAATAATTGGTATCTTCTGCAATCATGTTTCATATTGCTATGCGCACTTAGAAATTCTGTCCCTAGGATAACACTAACAAACTGTACTCTTGCATATTTCCAAATCGTGCATAATGCTGTGAGCATTTAGAAATCCTGCTTAGAATTCTGCATATGCATCATTCTGCATCCCTACCTGTGCATTAGATACCATGTTTTAGGATTTCATTCATACTCGCTTAACAACACCTAGTCTAACTACTGGTGCATGTAAAAGGTATAAAACACTTCACTCAGTTTCTCTAAAACAACTGGCAACAGTTCCGTGTTCTGAACAACCTAGAACAGCATGTGTAGGTAACAATTTGCAACAGTCCCTCTAACAATTCAGATAATTAGTATACACTGTCCCCCACCTAGGCAAGACTTAGGTAAACAGCCATAAAGAAATAAAACCAGAACTGTCCTTTGTAATTAGTGTTCAACTGTCAGCATGTTTACCAGTAGGAAAGCTTGATTAAGACATCCTCTTTGAGTTATGCAATAAATCTGTCTTTGTGTTATAAATTAGATACCATGCTTAGGATCTGAACCTGAATCTGGACCTTAACTGTGTATGAGTCATGTTGTTTATATGTACTATGTGTGGAGGTACTTGTGACTTTTCTCTGCTTTTCTGTGTTTCCCCCTAATTGCAGTCCTACATGTTCTTATCTGTCGCCTTAATATTTTTCCTTCAAACCTGAGGGTCTGCCTAGAACATCCCTTATAGGATAGAAGTCCTAAATTCCTCCGGGACTGATAAGAAGGGACGGGCAACATCATTCAATAGAGGTCGAGACCAACACTCGATTTAGTTACTTTCACAGAGTGGGAAAGGGTAGAATATGGATATGATGACCGGTGCGCTAATACCACGTGTAGCCCCTCTTCGAGGAGAGATTACCGGGTATTGCATTGATGTGATCCATATTATTATAAACCTAGGATACTCTTTATATGCTTAGATCGTAATCCTTTCAAAATCTAACCTTCTTTACTATTTTCAAACATCTGCATGCTTAAGACTTAAATCCCATCTTATTTGAGTCTTTATTTGTTTGTTTGCTAAGTCGTACAAATTCACAAAAGCTGTTTGCCGGAACTACACTTGTGGATCCTGAGGGGTGCCTAACACCTTCCCCTTAAGATAATTTCAAGACCTTACCCTATCTCTGGTTAACAACGTGGTTGTTAATGAACCCCTTTGGTGTCCTAACGCACCTTTAAAAATTGTTAGGTGGCGACTCTCAAAAACACAAACCCCTTTCCCAAAAGGAAAAAAGTTGTCCCAACCGAATGTCATAAACCCGATCTCCGCGAGGAAAAAGGGGGGGCGCGACAACATGGCGACTCTGCTGGGGACTTTTAGGCTTTTACCATTTTCGAATTGCTTTGTGAATTTGTACCTCTTCCCATTTCCCTTATGTGAAATTACTTGTCTATTTATTTAAGGATTTATTTTTTTTTCTTCAAAAGTAACGGACATGTTTTTTCTGTTTCCTTCCTTTGTAACCGCTTTTAAATTATAAATTGTTGTATTTACTGCAGTCCTAACGTGAAAATAAATGACAACATATTTTTAATGCTTATTTATTATTGCATAATCATGCTCAACATTCATACTCCACTCGTGCCAAACAAAATACTATAGCAATGCTTGATGAGTGTTTGCGCTCTTCCTATATTATTACCCCCTAAATTCGGAAAGGCTTATTTGCGGTAAAACTAGCCGATCAGCGGTGCAGTTGACGGTTCCGTGCCTTTCCCCCTTGAGTTGTCCGCTCGAGGGTACCAGTCTAAAACCCTATAGAAACCTTACTCCGTTATGTTGTTTCATGCACCATGGTCAAACCTAGCCAGGCTAAAGTGTGGTCCGCGCGATAGATTTTAAGATTGCTTTATCCAAAAGTCCACTGGGTTTCCCTAAACCCAAACGGACATCATCACGTTCTGTGCATTTATTTGGAGAGCTAAATGCTTTATGCTAATTGTTGATGTTAAATAGTCGAGTCTCGTGGGGATAAGGGCCTAACCTTGTTTGCCTTGCAGAAAAATGAGGCACGAAGTCCCCAAATTCGGCATGGTCTCCAATATCCATCCAAGATTGCTAAGTTGGTGGGAAGATTTACATTCTAGTGAAAAAACTCTCATCAGAAAATACTTGGGCAATCTACCATCTCTCCTAGAAATCCAGCCTAACAACATGATAATAGAGGCTGCTATCCTGTTCTGGGATTGTGAAAGGTATGTGTTCCGCTTTGGGGACATTGAAATGACACCTTTGCTGGAGGAAATAGGAGGACTGGCTGGCCTAGTATGGGAAACCCAGGGGTTGCTAATGCCTGAGAACCGCACAAGCAAAGGTTTACTCAAAATGATGGGTCTGAAGAAGAATGCAGAAATGGCATGCTTAAAGAAGTCATACATCCCTTTTGACTACTTATACGAAAGGTACGGTCACAGAAAATCGTACCACACCTAGCACGACGAGTTTGCCATCACATCCTTTGGACACATCCATCGTAGAGTATTCATCTTCATGTTTTGCTTCTTGGGTGTGATTGTGTTTCCAATAAAGAAGAAGAGAATCCACACTAGACTGGCCATGGTAACCAAGACACTAATGGAAGGAACTGATGGGCAAAAAATTCGGCATTATTCCCATGATCATTGCAGACATATATCAATCCTTGGAAAAGTGTCAACGAGGGGCAAGACACTTCGCAGGCTACAATCTACTACTTCAGCTTTGGCTCATGGAACATCGCCAAAAGGGCGAATACCGACAAGAAATTCATCAAAGAGTTTGGGATGTCCACATCGCTTTCCACCATCCAAAGCGAATGAATTACATCCCCGACATGTTTGCTCAGCCTGAGAATGCCAAAGGATGGGTCGAGCTCTTTGATAATCTGACTGAAAAACAGGTTCAGTGGATGTTCAAGTGGTTTCCGACAGAGGAGTTCATCGCCCGTTCCAGAGATGCACCGTTCCTAATACTAATTGGTCTAAGAGGAACATACTCTTACGTCCCTCTTCTAGTTATGAGGCAAGCGGGTAGAAAGTAAGTCATACCCAGTGTCGACAAGATGAGCCATCTTCGAGCTGACTTCCAAAGTGACGATAGTCCTCACAAGTGCCAAGCCCAGCACATGTGACACTGCAAGATTGTAATGGAGAAGGACACCATCAAGCCAGACAGATATCATGCCAGTTGTACCCCTTTCTATCCTGGTTGGTTGGCAGAAAATTGGGGTGGTCTGAGCGAGCCAGGGTTCGTTCAGGGCCACAGGGTTATAGATGAAAAGGCCGAGGCACAAGTCAAAAACAACCAGCTGCGCAAGAGGATCCGTGAGTGTGAGGATGAGCACCGCGAAATACATGAGTGTAACAAGAAACTGATCGAGGAATGGAAGGATATGGTTATCAGCACCAACAAAAGGTTAGGGTATTCGGAGCGAGGCATAGTGGAGCTGGAGAAAAAAAATCTCAAAAGGATTGAAGATTGTCAAAAGACTGAAGGGACCGACGGAGGACATCTAGCCAGAGCATACCTGTTGCTGAGACTTCGCGAGTTGGGGAAAATGTACGAGGGAAGCAAGAATGCCGAGTCTGAGGAAGGTCCTTCTGGGACTAAGTAGATAGGAATGTCTTTCTTTTACTTTATCAATGCAATAAGGCCAATGGCCATTAGTGACCTTTACTTCCTGTTTATTTAGTATCTTTTTGGGATTTGTCTATTTTCTTATCAATAAAATGAGGCATTTATAATCTTAAGTTCTCCAAATCAATTTGTCGCTAGGCCTACCTCTGTCACAAAAGAGGTCCCCAAATTAGGACTCATTTTACATTCCCGCACTATGTGTTTAAATACCGCAATACTTTTCATAATCCTCACTGACTTGGCTACCTTTTGTTTTTGTTTTTCTCTTTCATTATTTATTTATTCCCCTCCCCAAAGGTTAGTTTGTGCACTCTGGCATCATCGTCCTATCTTACAAGATCCAGGGGACCTTCACCCTCTCCTCCTCTTAGTCCTCCCAAAGGCAAGAACAAAGGCAAAAAGAAAATGGAAGATTCAGGCAACAACAGAAATGAGAATGTGGTTGAACAGGTAGAGGCCACTGATGGCCAGGGTATTCGGCTTCAGAATGAAACTGTGTCGCAGTTGGAACGGAAGTTGTTAAATTTTTAAGAAGAGCTTGATTAAGTTCGGAATCTGTAAAACTTGTCATTCTCCCTCAACGTCCCAGACGTCAACATCCAGAATCCTACACCTCCTCAAAACATCCCAAAGCAGCAAAATCATCCCGCAGCAAAATCATCACACCACCCCACCAAAGAACCAAACTCTTCCAGCACGCTGCAATGTCTGCCATACTCCAAACAACACTCCACTGCTTATCCCAGATCCTTAGAACTCTACAAATGACCATTTCCACACTCATGCGCCAGGCCACCATAACAATCCCATCTACGTGGAGACCATGCCACACTCCACTCTCCCTATCACATACAACTGAGTCTGACAAAAAGGACATGTTTATCAAGAACTTGGCCGAGAAACTTAGTAAGCTGACCAATCGGGTTCAAGGCATCGAGGGAATCAAGGGAGTCGAAGGGTTGAACTATGAAGACCTCTGCATGCAGCCCGATGTCGAACTGCTCGAGGGATACAAACCTCCTAAGTTTGAAATGTTTGATGGTACAGGTGATCCAAGGGTCCATCTGGGAACTTATTGTGACAAGCTGGTTGGAGTAGGGAAGGATGAAAGGATCCGCATGAAGCTGCTCATGAGGAGCTTGAAAGGAGATGCATTGTCTTGGTACATCATCCAAGATCCCAAGAAATGGTCGAATTGGGTGAGCATGGCATCTGACTTTATGGACCGATTCAGGTTCAACACAGAGAACGCACCAGACGTGTTCTATATTCAAAGTTTGAAAAAGAAGCCCACGGAGACATTTCGCGAGTACGCTACTCGTTGGAGGTCTGAAGTTTCCAAGGTCAGACCCGCCTTAGAAGAGGAGTAGATGAACAAGTTCTTTGTCCAGGCCCAGGACCCGCAGTACTATGAACGGTTGATGATGATTGAGAACCACAAGTTCTATGACATTATCAAATTAGGTGAACAGATTGAAGAAGGTATCAAGAGCGGTATGGTCAAAAACTTTGACGCCTTGCAAGCTACAAACAAGGCTTTGCAGTCTAGTGGTATGTCTAAGAAAAGAGACGCGGGAGCCGTGATGGTTGAACAAAGAACCAAATCCCCATTCAAATACCAAACTTACCCAACACCTCCACTCACATATCAACCAACCCCAAATTACCAAGCACCCTCATACCAAGCTCCACCACCAACTTATCAATCACCTCCACCACCGACATACCAACCCGCTTCACCCAGATACTCACAACCCGCTCCTGTCTACCACACTTACAATTCCCAACCATCTCATTACCAATCACCCCCTACCCGTCAAAACTTCCCTAGACCTCGTCCTAATTTTGATCGCAGACCTCCAAAATAGTATACCGCCATCGCTGAACCCATCGACCAGCTGTATGAGAAGCTCAAAGTTGCTGGTTATGTCACCCCCATCCCTGTTGCAACCCCTGAGAATCCTTCTCAATGGGTCAACCCAAACAAGTCCTTTGTATACCACTCTTGCATGAAGGGTCACATCGTCGATGAATGTGGCTTTTTGAAGGACAAGATACAATCCCTGATTGATAACAAGGTCATCGTGGCAAAGGAATCAGCTCCAAATGTCCGCAACAATCCTCTTCAGGACCATAAGGGTAGATGCATCCACTTGATTGAAATAGAAGATGATTGGGACCCCGAGGGATCAATAGGGTTGATCGCAGAAGGCGATGATCCAAAGAAACCTGCAGTCACTCTCAACCCGATCATAGTCCAGATTCAACCGTCTGAGGACGTTGAGGTAAATATGCCCATGCCTCTTGAGTTTGAAGCAGTTTCACTTGCAAAGGCACCAGTATCGATTGAAGTTGAGTTTGTGTCTCCGGCAAATGCACCCGCACCATTCGAGGTTGCAGTCTTGCCACCCAAGACACATGTTCCATTCTAAGTGAGAGTAGTTGCTCCAATCACGGTGGCGATATCGACCACGCCACATTTCTATACAAATGTTGTACCATGGGACTATACAGCCGAGGCGAGAAGGAAAGGCAAAGTCAAGACTGAAGAAGTTGTTGCAGCGTAGGGTATGACAAGAACTGGTAGAGTCTACACCCCTGAACATCTGGCTGAATCCAGCAGGCAGGCTTCCAATCGGCCTCCCATTATCGATACAGGTACGGATGACCTTTGGAGGAAAATACAAGCCAAGAAGTATTCGCTCATCAACCAGCTGAACAAAACGCCAGCGCAAATATCCATCCTCTCTTTGCTGCAGAATTCTGAGACGCACATGAATGCTTTATTGAAGGTGTTGAATGAAGCCTATGTGCCAAACAACATCACTAGTGGAGAAATGGCTAATATGGTGGGCTAAGTGTTGGAGAGTCACAAGATCACTTTCCATGAGGACGAACTGCCTCCTGAAGGGTTGGGCCATAACAAAGCACTGCACATCACTGTGCAATGCGAAGACTATTTCATCACCAGAATTCTTATCGTCGGGGGATCCAGTCTCAATATCTGTCAGTTGATAATGCTCAAGAAATTGGGTAAAGGGCTGCATGAGATAAAGGATGGAGCAATCAACATGAAAACTTTCGATGGATCTCAAAGGTCCACCATTGGTGAGATAAGCCTATGCTTGCAAATGGGACCAACCTAGTCGAGGTGGACTTCCAAGTGATAGATGAGCCAGTGTCCTACAATCTATTATTGGAACGACCCTGGATCCATATTGTTGGGGCCGTAGCATCAACGCTACATCAGGCAGCGAAGTTCGAGTGGAACTACCAAGAGGTGATTATTCATGTTGGGTAGCAACCCTATTTACAGTCGCCAGACTATTCTGGTGATTGAAGGAATAAGGAGCCAGGAGGAGAAACTTACCACCACATTGAACGGGTCAACACTATCGACAAAGACAAATGGTGGGATAGAAAGATCGCAAGTATGATGAATTGGCGAGGATACGATCCAGGTAAAGGGCTCGGCAAGAACCTTCAGGGGATCTCCAAACCTATCAAACTCAAGAAGCACGGAACCACTTTCGGTTTGGGATACGAATACAATTGGGAAGAATTCAAAAACTGGTCGCCACCCTGGCGCGGTCCTTATTACCCTTTGGAGCAACCAATATCGCATTTGGAGCAGACCTTCCAACAGGGAGATCTTATTTATGGATCATACAAAGAAGAAGCACTTGCAGCAATGAGGAACTTGTTTCTGGAGAATAGTGATATGGACTACTGTGTTATTCTCGAGGAGGAGGGGGAGGAAGGCCCTTCCATACAGGCTGTGAGCAGAGGGACGTACCTCAATAATAGGACTGTCAGGACAACCAAAGCCCGACGAGCCTCGGAGTAGCAAGGCTAAAACGAGCGTTATTCATTGTTTTTCTTTACAAAATGATTTCCTTTACCTATGCAGCATTACTATTACCTATGTTGATGAATCGATGACTGTGACATGCAACGAGACAACGCAGCAAACGGACGTAGATGTAGAAGAAGATGACATACCTGACGAGATTGTCAAAGAAGTTGAGAATTTTGAGAACAGACCTAAGTCCAACCTGGACGAGACTGAAATCATCAACCTGGGAGATTCATAAAACATCAAGGAAACACGAATCAGCATTCATTTGTGGTTGTCAGAAAAGAAAGAATACGCAAAATTTCTAAAGGAGTATGAGGACATATTCTCCTGGTCGTATGACGACATGACTGGTGTAAGTACGTCTATTGTGGCTCACGTTGCCAACCAATCCAATGTATCCACCGGTAAAACAAAAGCTCAGGAAGTTCAAACCCGATATGAGTTTGAAAATCAAAGAAGAAGTCACCAAGTAGATCAATGCCAAGGTTCTCAAGGTAGTTGAGTACCCGACATAGTTAGACAACATTATGCCAGTACCAAAGAAGGATGGGAAGGTCAGAGTCTAAGTCGACTACCGGGATCTCAACCAGGCTAGTCCGAAAGACAACTTCCCTTTGCCAAATATACATATCCTGATTGACAATTGCGCCAAGCATGAACTACAATCATTCATGGATTTCTTCGCTGGTTATCATCAGATTTGGATGGATGAGGAAGATGCTGAGAAAATGGCTTTTATTACACCGTGGGGAGTGTACTGTTACAAGATGATGCCATTCGGCCTAAAGAATGCAGGGGCCACCTACATGAGGGCTATGACCATCATCTTCCACGACATGATTCACAAGGAGATCGAGGTATACGTGGATGATGTTATTATCAAGTCTAGGAAATCCACTGACCACATGGAAGATTTGAGGAAGTTCTTCAAAAGGTTGTGGAAATACAATCTGAAAGCTGAACCCCGCGAAGTGTGCATTCGGGGTTCCTGCTGGAAAGTTGCTCGGTTTCATTGTCAGTCGCCGAGGGATAGAATTGGATCCTTCAAAGGTCAAACCCATTCAAGAACTACCACCACTAAGGAACAAGAAAGATGTGATGAGTTTCTTGGGGGGACTTAATTACATCAGCTGATTCATAGCACAGTCTACAGTTATCTGTGAGCCGATCTTCAAGATGCTGAAGAAGTACGCCGCAACAAAGTGAACTGATGATTGTCAAAAGGCTTTCGACAAAATCAAGGCATACATATCAACACCACCAGTCTTGGTACCGCCTGAGCCAGGTAGACCTCTGTTACTCTACCTTGCAGTGTTAGATGGAGCTTTCAGCTGCGTTCTGGGGCAGCACGATAAAACGGGAAGAAAGGAGCAAGCCATTTATTATCTCAGCAAGAAGTTCACTCCGTACGAGGCCAGATATTCTCTATTGGAACGTACTTGTTGTGCTTTGACTTGGGTACCTCAGAAGCTGAGGTATTACTTCTGTGCCTACACAACGTATCTTATATCGAGAATGGATCCATTGAAGTACATCATTCAGAAGCCCATGCCCACTAGCAAGCTAGCCAAGTGGAAAATCCTGCTGAGTGAGTTCGATATTATCTATGTGACTCAGAAAGCGGTCAAGGGACAAGCACTGGCAGACCATCTTGCTGAGAACCCTGTAGACGGAGAATACGAACCTCTGAAAGTGTATTTTCCTGATGAAGAGGTATCATTCATAGGAGAAGACATTGTAGAATCCTATGACGGTTGGAGAATGTTCTTCGATGGAGCAGCGAACTTCAAGGGAATTGGCATTGGAGCAGTCCTAATATGAGAAACCGGTCAACATTATCCGGTATCTGCCAAACTCAGATTCCCCTGCACCAACAATATGTCGGAGTATGAAGCTTGTATCTTAGGGCTCAACATGGCCATTGACATGAACGTCCAGGAGCTATTAGTGATTGGTGACTCAGACTTGCGGGTATATCAGGTACAAGGAGAGTGGGCTACCAAAAATTCTAAGATACTGTTGTATTTGTACCACGTACAGGAATTAAGAAAGAGGTTTACGAAGATAGAATTTCGGCATATCCCCAGAATCCAGAATGAGTTCGCCGATGCATTGGCTACTTTGTCCTTAATGATACAACACCCGGACAAGAATTTCATTGATCCTATGTTGACCCAAGTCACTGCATAGTTTTGAAGATTGAAAAATGTTTGACCAGTTGTCACACCCCTTTTCTACCCCCCCGAAAAAAGATATATGTGATATTGTGGATTGCGGGTTAAAGGGTTTTTCCAATTAAAGTGACGAATTTGAGTAGGGATTATTTTATTTACAGAGTCGCCACTTGGAATTAATTTTCCGGTGTTCCAAGTCACCATTTATTTGAATCCCTAGTCAAAGGAAGATTTAACTCTTTTATTATTGGTCTGCGAAAAGCAAAGTCCGGGTAAGGAATTCTGTTGACCGGGGAGAAGGTATAAGGCATTCCCCGAGTCCCGTGGTTCTAGCACGGTCGCTTTATGACTTAAACTTGACTTGAATTAATTTTGGAAAAATTGATATTTATAGTTTTTTGTGTTTTACTTGTCCGCTTTTACTTTTTTTTTTATTTTTAGATCAACCAAGGAAAATAATTCATAATCACGCTATGTGAGCGAATGTATGATCGAATAACAAAATTAATTAACTTATCATAATTGCGCTTCGCAAGCGAATCCGAAATCACGACAATCAATTATTTGTAGTACTTTTGAGAAATCACTACATTTTAAGAAAATTATTTTTTTTTTGAAAATTATTAAAAGTCGATTATCGCGTTACGCAAGCGAATCCGCGATTAAAAGAATTAATTAAATTAGAAGTTAATTAAAGCTAGTAAAAATGAGATGAGATTATTGAATTAAAATATTAAAAGTTAATATCACGCTACGCAAGCGAGTCCGTGAATAAAAAGTTAAAGCGCGCCTACTAGTTGCGTAATGTCTAAATTATTTTGAAAATAATAATGATTGAGTTATTTATTAAAAACAATAAAAAAAACTGATTTTTATTAAAATTATGTGACTAAGCTAAAATGTAAGAACTAATTGAAATTATTTTAAGAGAATGTATTAATATATTCCATTTACTTTGCCGACACTAAGCTTGCCAAAAATTATTCTAAATTTGGTCCAAAGTGTAGTGGACCTTACATGACAAAAGAAAGCTCTACTTACATCTAGTCGTTATTAATCCATGACTCTTGAGTAAAGAAGAAGAAATAAAAGAAAAAAAAAATAATTCAAGTAACTAACTTGATTTTATGTTACCTTAATGACAAAAAAAAAAACTTATTAAAAGTTGCCAATGATATTGGGAACAAATGCACATGGAAACGTGATTAACCGAAAAATTTAATCCATATTACCAAGACTATCATGAAAAAGTCAAGTAAGAGTAACATTAGGCACGATGCCATCAAAGAGAATGATCTTTGAATTAATGGAAAAATTTTCTAGCAAATGTGGACTTAATAAGTAATAAAATATCATTTTTTAAGCTGCACTAAAATCAGAAACAGATTTAACTAAAACAATAAAACATACACATGGATTCTAAATCTCATACATCACATGTAGAAATAAGGACCCAACTACATAAAAAATACTACTTCATTACCAATTTACAACCAAACATAAAAGGTTTCACAATTCTGACATTTACTTTGAGCAACCAAGAGATGAAATAAGAAGCAGAAGAAACTAAAATGATTTCAATTAATCAAGTCTTCCTCTTTTCATTCATATCACGAAAAACTACATTATAATGTTAAGAAAAGTACCTAGACTGCAGAAACCGCAAAGAAGGCGACAGGGATGGACTTTGTTATTCACTATCCAACCCAGAAACTTGTACCAAAGACAAAGATAGAAGTTGTTTCTATACAACTTCTTCCATAACAACAAGATGTTAAAGAAACTTTCTGGAAAAAAAAATCTTTAGTACTTTGCCAACTCCAATAATTCTCCTTTTTTTTTCAGTTGTATTTTCTTAGAGTGTAAAGGATGTGTAAAGATGTTCAGC
>ML413766.1:0-27433 GCA_005239525.1 Nicotiana knightiana
AAAATACTCGAATAAAAATGAAGAAAACTGATAATCCTTGCTCCTTCAATGATCTTGTGTGTGTATTTTGCTCCCAAATTCGTCTCCTCTCCTCCAAGATGTGTTCTTGGGTCTATTTATATGGTTGGTATAAACCCTAACCGTGTAAGATACTCCTATTCTCACTTGGAAACACTTAAAAACCTTTAAAACTCGGACTTCACCGAAACAGGCACCCTGGCGTTTGTTGGGTAACGCCAGGCAACCCCTGGCGTTTGGAGTCTAACGCCAGGCACCCCCTGGCGTTTGGGGTCTAACGCCTGGCTAACGCCAGGCATGTCTCGGATCGCTCCTTTTTGACTCTTACACGTATTTTCCAACGTTTATGCTCTCATTTAGCTCGGTTTCCATTTTCAACTCACCTACACATTAAATAAACTTCATTAGGCACATACGGCGTGTATTTTTATCATTAAAGCACATAAAATGCAAGGTATATAATGCTTAAAATCATGAATTCTAGCCACGCATCAGCAGCAGAGATAGCATCCTTTAATTCCATGTCCCAATTCTCCCTGCCAATAGAAAAATTACCATTACCATCTCCAGGAAATTATTTCCTAGGTTCCAACCTTTCATCCCTGAAACCTAAGCCGCATGAACCACCATCTTCAACATAGTATTGCCTTGAAAGTTGTACAAAAGCTCTGGCAGCTAAGCTTGCACATTCTGCAGACTCAGCCACTATTTAAGCAACAGAGATAGCATCCTTAAATTTCATGTCCCAATTCTTCCTCCCAATAGAAAAATTACAATTACCATCTCCAGGAAATGATTGCCCAGGTTCCTACCTTTCATCCTTGAAACCTAAGTAACATAATCCACAATCGCCAACATAATATTGCCTTGAAAGTTGTGCAATAGCTGTGGAAGCTAAGCTTGCACGTTCTGCAGACTCAGCCACTGCTTGAGCAGCAGAGATAACATCCTTAAATTCCATGTCTCAATTCTTCCAGCGAATATAAAAATTACCATTACCATCTCTAAAAAATGATTGTCCAATTTCCTAGCTTTCATCCTTGAAAGCTAAGTGGCATGAACGACCATCATCAACATAATATTGCCTTGAAAGTTGTTCGATAGCCCTGACAGCAAAGCTTGACGTTCTGCAGACTCAGCCACTGCTTGAGCAGCAGAGATATTATCCTTAAATTACATTTCCTAATTCTGACTGCCAACAGAAAAATTACCATTACCATCTCCAGAAAATTATTGTTCATCTTCCAACCTTTCATCCCTAAAAGTTAAGTGGCATGAAACATCATCGTCAACACAATAATGCCTTGAAAGTTGCACAACAGCTCTGGCAGCTCAGCTTTCTCGTTCTGAAAACTCAACCAATGTTTGAGCAGGAGAGATAGAATCCCTAAATTCCATAACCTTATTCGTCCTGCCAACAGAAAATTTACCATTACCATCTCCAGGATATGATCACCCAGGTTCCATCCTATAATCATTGAAATCTAAGTGGTATGAACCACCATCATAAACATTATAATCCCTTAAAGGTTGTACAACAGCTCTGGCAGCTAAGTTTGCTCGTTTTTCAGACTCAGCCACTACTTGAGCAGCAGAGGTAGCATCCTTAAATTCCATGTCCCAATTCATCTTGCCAACAGAAAAATTACCATTGCAATCTTGAGAAAATGATTGTCTAGCTTCCAACCTTTCATCTTTGAAATCTAAGTGGCATGAACCACTATCATCAACAAAATATTGCCTTGAAAGTTGTACAACAACATTGGAAACAAAGCTTGCATGTTATGCAGACTCAGCTACTGCTTGAGCAGCAAAGAAATTATCCATAAATTCCATGTTCCAATTCTGCTCGCCAACAGAAATATTAACATTACTATCTCCAGGAAATGATTGCCCAGGTTCCAACCTTTCATCCTTGAAACCTAAGTTGCATGAACCACCATCATCAACATAATATTGCCTTGGAAATTGTATAACAGCTCTAGTAGCTAAGCTTGCACGTTCTACAGACTCAGCCACTGCTTGAGCAGCAGAGATAGCATCCTTAAATTCCATGTCCCCATTCTGCCTACCAATAAAAAATATTATCATTACCGTCTCCAGGAAATGATTGCCCAGGTTCATCCTTTCATCCTTGAAAGCTAAGTGGCATGAACCACCATCATCAACATAATATTACCTTGAATGTTGTAGAATAGTTGTGGCAGCTAAACTTACATGTTCTGCAGACTCAGCCACTGCTTGAGCAGCAGAGATAGCATCCTTCAATCCTATGTCCCCATTCTACCTTCCAACAAAAAAAATTACCATTACAATATTCAGGAACTGATTGCGTAGGTTCCAATCTTTCATCCTTTAAACCTAAGTGGCATGAACCACTACCATCATCATAATATCGTCTTGAAAGTGTTACAACAGATGTTGAAGCTAAGCTAGAATGATGTGCAGACTCAGCCACTACTTGAGCAACAGAGATAGAATCATCAAATTCCAAGTCCCAATTCTTCCTCCCAACAGAAATATTACCATTACCATCTCCAGAAAATTATTGTCCAACAGCTCTGGCACCTAAGCTTGCACATTCTGCAGACTCACCCAGTGCTTGAGCAGCAGAGATAGCATCCTTTAATTCCATGTCCCAATTTTGCCTGCCAATAGAAAAATTACCATTACCATCTCCAGGAAATTATTGCCTAGGTTCCAACCTTTCATCCCTGAAACCTAAGCCGCATGAACCACCATCTTCAACATAATATTGACTTGAAAGTTGTACAAAAGCTCTGGCAGCTAAGCTTGCACATTCTGCAGACTCAACCACTATTTAAGCAACAAAGATAGCATCCTTAAATTCCATGTCCCAATTCTTCTTCCTAATAGAAAAATTACAATTACCATCTCCAGGAAATGATTGCCCAGGTTCCTACCTTTCATCCTTGAAACCTAAGTAACATAATCCACAATCGCCAACATAATATTGCCTTGAAAGTTGTGAAATAGCTCTGGAAGCTAAGCTTACACGTTCTGCAGACTCAGCCACTACTTGAGCAGCAGAGATAGCATCGTTAAATTCCATGTCCCAATTCTTCCAGCGAATAGAAAAATTACCATTACCATATCCAGGAAATGATTGCCCAGGTTCCTACCTTTACTCCTTGAAACCTAAGTGACATGAATCACCATCGTCAACATAATATTGCCTTGAGAGTTGTACAATAGCTCTGGCAGCTAAGCTTGCTCGTTCTGCAAATTCAGCCACTACCATCTCCAGAAAATGATTGTCCAGCGTCCAACCTTTCATCCTTGAAAGCTAAGTGGCATGAACCACCATCATCAACATAATATTGCCTTGAAATTTGTACAACAGTGCTAGCAGCTAAGCTTGCTCGTTCTGCAGACTCAGCCAGTGCCTGAGCAGCAGAGATAGCATTCCTAGATTCCATATCCTAATTCTGCATGCAACAGAAAAACTACCATTACTATCTCCAAGAAATGATTGCCCAGGTTCCAAGCTTTCATCCTTGAAACTTAAGTGGAATAAACCACCTTCATCAACATAATATTACGTTGAAATTTGTACAATAGCTGTGATAGTTAAGCTTGCACGTTCCGCAGATTCAGCCACTATTTGAATAGCAGAGATAGCATCCTTAAATTTCATGTCCCAATATTGCCTGCCAGTAGAAAAATTACCATTACCATCTCCAGGAAATGATTTCCCAGGTTCCTACCTTTCATCCTTGAAACCTAAGTGTCATGAATCACCATCGTCAACATAATATTGCCTTGAGAGTTGTACAATAGCTCTGGCAGCTAAGCTTGCTCGTTCTGCAAATTCAGCCACTACTTGAACAGCAGAGATAGCATCCTTAAATTACATGTCCCAATTCTGCCTGCCAATAGAAAAATTACCATTACCATCTCCAGAAAATGATTGCCCAGGTTTCAACATTTTATCCTTGAAACCTAAGTGACATGAACAACCATCGTTAACATAATATTGCCTTGAAATTTTTACAACAGCTCTGGCACCTAAGCTTGCACATTCTGTAGACTCAGCCACTGTTTGAGCAGTAGAGATAGCGTCCTTAAATTCCATGTCCCAATTCTGTCTGCCAATAGAAAATTTACCACTACCATCTCCAAGAAATGGTTGTGCAGGTTTCAACATTTCATCCCTGAAACCTACGCGGCATGAACCACCAACTTCAACATAATATTGCCTTGAAAGTTTTACAACAACTCTGGAAGCTAACCTTTAATGTTCTGCAGACTCAGCCATTATTTAAGCAACAGAGATATCATCCTTTAATTCCATGTCCCAATTCTTCCTCCCAACAGAAAAATTACCATTACCATCTCCAAGAAATGATTTCCTAGGTTCCAACCATTAATCCTTGAAACCTAAGTGGCATGAACCGCATGATCAACATAATATTTCCTTGAAAGTTATACAACAACTCTGGAACCTAAACGTGCATGTTCTGCAGACACATCCACTACTTGAGCAGCTGAGATAACATCCTTAAATTTCATGTCCTAATTTTGCTTCCCAACAGAAAAATTACCATTTCAATCTCATGGAAATGACTGCCAGGTTCCAAACTTTCATCCTTGAAACCTAAGTGGCATGAACCACTATTATTAACATAATATCGCCTTGAAAGTGTTACAACAGTTGTGGCTGCTAAGCTTGCACATTCTGCAGACTCAGTCACTGCTCTAGCAGAAGAGAGAGCATCCTTAAGTCCAAATTCTCCCTTTCAACAGAAATATTACCATTACCCTCTTCGGGAATTGATTGAGAAACAGAGATAGCATCCTTAAGTTTCATGTCCCAATTCTACCTGCCAACATAAAAATTACCATTTCAATCTCCAGGAAATGATTGCCCAGGTTCCAACCATTGATCCTTGAAACCTAAGTGGCATGAACCATTATCAATAACATAATATCGCTTTGAAAGTGTTACAACAGTTGAGAATCTAAGTTCGCATGTTCTGTAGACTCAGCCACTGTTTGAGCAATACAAATAGCATCCTTAAATTCTATGTTCAAATTTTCCCTTCTAACAGGAAAAATTACTATTACCATCTCCAGAAAATGATTTCCTTGGTTCCAACCTTTCATCCTTCAAACCTAAGTGGCAAGAACCACTATCATAAACATAATATTGCCTTGAAAGTTGTACAATGGCTCTAGGAGCTAAGTTTACACAATCTGCAGACTGAGCCATTACTTGAGCAGCGGAGATAGCATCCTTAAATTCCATATGCAAATTTTGCCTCCCAACAGAAAAATTACCATTACCATCTCCAGGAAATGATCACCCAGGTTCCAACCTATCATCATTGAAACTTAAGAGGCGTGAACCACCATCATCAACATAATAATCCCTTGATGGTTGTACAAGAGCTCGGGCAGCTAAGTTTGCACGTTCTGTAGACTCAACACTGCTTGAGAAGCAGAGATAGCATCCTTAAATTCCATGTCCTAATTTTGCCTGCCAACAGAAAAATTGCCATTACCATCTACAGGAAATGATCACCAGGTTCCAACCTTTTATCCTTGAAACATAAGTGGCATGAACTACAATACTCAACATAATACTGCGTTGAAAGGTGTACTATTGTTGTGGCAGCTAAGCTTGCACTTTCTGCAGAATCAGCCATTGCTTGAGCAGTAGAGATAGCATCCTTAAATTCCATGTCCCAATTCTGACTGCCAACAGAAAAATTACCATTACCATCTCTAGGAAATGATTGCCTGAGTTCCAACCTTTTACCCTTGAAACCTAAGTTGCATGAACCATCATCATCAACAAAATATTTCCTTGAATGTGGTACAACAGCTTTGGAAGCTAAGCTTGCACGTTTTGCGGACTTAGGCACTACTGGAGTAACGGAGATAGCATCCTTATATTTCATGTCCCAATTCTGCCTGCCAACAAAAAAATTACCATTTCAATCTCAAGGAAATGATTGCCTAAGTTCCGACCTTTCATCCTTGAAACCTAAATGGCGTGAACCAGAATCATTAACATAATATCTCCTTAATAGGGTTACAATAGTTCTGGCTGATAAACTTGCACGTTCTGTAGATTCAGCTATTGTTTGAGCAGCAGATATAACATCCTTAAATTCTATGTTCCAATTTTGCCTTGCAACAGAAATAAATACTATTATCATCTCCAGAACATGATTGTCTAGGTTCCAACCTTTCATCCTTGAAACCTAAGTGGCAAGAACCACCATCGTCAATATAAAATTGACTTGAATGTTGTACAACGGCGCTAGTAGCTAAGCTTGCACATTCTGCACACTCAGCCACGACTTGAGCAACAAAGATAGAATTCTTAAATTCCATATCCCAATTCTGCCTGCCAATAGAAAAATTACCATTGCCATCTCCAGGAAATGATTGCCCAGGTTCCAACCTTTCATCCTTGAAACTTAAGTGGCATGAACCACCATCGTCAACATAATATTGCCTTGAAAGTTCTACAACAGCTCTGGCAGCCAAACTTGCTCGTTCTGTAGAGTCAGCCATTGCTTGAGTAGCAGCGATAACATCCTTAAACTCCATATCCAAATTCAGCCTGCCAATAGAAATATTACCATTAACATCTCCAGGAAATGATCGCCCAGGTTCCATCCTATCATCATTGAAATCTAAGTGGCATGAACCACCATAAGCAACATAATCATTCCTTGAATGTTGTACAACAGCTCTGGAAGCTAAGTTTGATGTTCTGCAGACTTAGCCACTACTTGAGCATCTGAGATAACATCCTTAAATTCCATGTCCCAATTTTTCCTGCTAACAGAAAAAAAATTACCATTTCCATCTCGAGGAATTGATTGCCCAGGTTCCAACCTTGCATCCTTGAAAGCTAAGTGTCATTAACCACCATCATCAACATAATATTTCCTTAAACGTTGTACAACAGCTCTGGTAGCTAAGTTTGCATGTTCTGCAGACACAGCCACTACTTGAACAACAGAGATAGCATCCTAAAATTCCATGTCCCAAGTCTTTCTACTAATATAAAAATTACCATTACCGTCTCCAGGAAATGATTGCCCGGGTTCCAACCTTATCCTTGAAACCTAAGTGGCATGAACCACCACCACCAACATAATATTGCCTTGAAAGTTGTATAACAGCTCTAGCAGCTAGGCTTGCACGTTCTGCAAACTCAGCCACTGCTTGAGCAGTAGAGATTGCATCCTTAAATTCCCTGTCCCAATTCTGCATGCCAACAGAAAAATTACCATTACAATCTTCAGTAAATGATTACCTAGGTTCCAACCTTTCATCATTGAAACCTAAGTGGCATGAACCACCATCATCAATGTAATATCGCCTTGAAAGTGTTACAACAGCTGTGGCAGCTACGCTTGCACGATCTGCAGACTCAGCCATTGCTTGAGCAGCATAGATAGCATCCTTAAATCCATGTCCAATTTATGCTCGCTAACAAAAAGAATTACCATTACTATCTCCAGAAAATGATTGCCCAGGTTCCAACCTTTCATCCTTGAAACCTAAGTGGCATGAAACACCTTCATCAACATAATATTGCCTTGAAAGTTGTACAACAGCTCTGGCAGCTAGGCTTGCATGTTCTGTAAACTCAGCCACTGCTTGAGCAGCAGATATAGCATCCTTAAATTCCATGTCCCAATCCTACCTTACAATAGAAAAATTATCATTACCATCTATAGGAAATGATTGCCCATTTTGTAACGTTTCATCCTTGAAACCTAAGTGACCTGAACCACCATCATCAACATAATATTGCCTTAAAAGTTTTACAACAGCTCTGGCAGCTAAGCTTGCTCGTACTGCAGAGTCAGACACTTCTTAAGTAGCACAGATATCATCCTTAAATTTTACGTCTCAATTCTGTCTGCCAACAGAAAAATTACCATTACCATTTCCAGGAAATGATTGCCCAGGTTCCAACGTTTCATCCCTGAAACCTAAGCAGCATGAACCACCATCTTCAACATAATTTTTCCTTGAAAGTTTTACAACATCCTGGCAGTTAAGCTTGCATATTCTGCAGACTCAACCACTATTTAAGCAACATAGATAGCATCCTTAAATTCCATATCCCAATTCTTCCTCCCAATAGAAAATTTACCATTACCATATCCAGGAAATGATTTTCAGGTTCCAACCTTTAATCCTTGAAACCTAAGTGGCATGAACCACCATCATCAACATAATGTTGCCTTGAAAGTTGTACAACAGCTCTGGCAGCTAAGTTTACATGTTTTGCAGACTCAACCATTGCTTGAGCAGCAAAGATAGTATCCAGAAATTCCATGTCCCAATTATTCCTGCCAACAGAAAAATTACGTTTACCATCTCTAGAAAATGATTGCCCGGGTTCCAACCTTTCATCCTCTGAAACCTAATTGGCTTTAACTAGCATCATCAACATAATATTTCCTTGAAAGCGTTACAACAGTTGTGGCAGCTAATCTTGCACGTTCTATAGACGCAGCCACTATTTGAGCAATAGAGATAACATCCTTAAATTACATGTCCCATTTTTCTCTACCAACAGAAAATTTCCATTACAATCTCCAGGAAATGATTTCCTAGGGTCCAACCTTTGATCCTTGAAACCTATGTGGCATAAACCACTATCATCAACATACTAATCCCTTGAAGGTTGTACAACTGCTCTGGCAGCTAAGTTTGCATGTTTTGCAGACTCATCCAATACTTGAACAACAGAGATAGCATCCTTAAATTGCATGTCCTAGTTCTGCCTACCAATAGAAAAATTACCATTTCAATCTCCGGGAAATGATCGCCCAGGTTCCAACATTTCATCCTTGAAACCTAAGTGGCATGAACCACTATCATTAACATAATATCGCCTTGAAAGTGTTATAAAAGTTATGGCAGCTAAGCTTGCACGTTCCGTAGATGCAGCCACTGATTGAGCAATAGAGATAACCTTCTTAAATTCCATGTTCCAATTTTTCCTTCCAACAGAAAAAATTTCTACTACCATCTCTAGGAAATTATTGCCCAGGTTCCAATATTTCATCCTTGAAACCTAAGTAGAAAGAACCACCATCATCAAAATAATATTGCCTTAAAAGTTGTATAATGGCTCTACCAGCTAAGCTTGCACATTCTGCAAACTGGTCCACTGCTTGAGTAGCAGAGATAACATCCTAAAATTCCATGTCCCAATTCTGCCTGCCAACAGAAAAATTACCATTACCATCTCCAGTAAATTATTGCCTAGGTTCCAACTTTTCATCCTTGAAACCTAAGTGCCATGAACCACCATCTGCAACAAATATTCCTTTGAAAGTTGTACAACAGTTCTGGCAGCTAAGCTTGTTCGTTCTACAGAGCCAGCCACTGCTTGAGTAGCAGCGATAGCATCCTTAAATTCCAAATCCTAATTCTGCCTTCCAAAAGAAAAATATCATTACCATATCCAGGAAATGATCGCCCAGGTTCTAACCTATCATCATTCAAACCTAAGTGGCAAGAACCATCATCATCAACATAATAATCACTTGAAGGTTTTATAACTGCTCTGGTAGCTAAGTTTGCAAGTCCTGTAGACTCAGCCACTATTTGAGCAGCAGAGTTAGAATCCTTAAATTAAATGTCCCAATTCTGCCTGCCAACAGAAAAATTACCATTACCATCTCCAGGAAATAATTGCCCAGGTTCTTACCTTTCATCCTTGAAACCTAAGTGATATGAACCATCATCGTCAACATAATATTTCCTTGAAAGTTGTACAATAGCTCTAGCAACTAAGCTTGCACGTTCTGTAGACTCAGCCACTACTTGAGCAGTAGAGATATCATCCTTAAATTCCATGTTCCAATTCTGCCCGCCAACAGAAAAATTACCATTACTATCCCCAGGAAATGATCGCCCAAGTTCGAACATTTAATCCTTGAACCTAAGTGTCATGAACCTCCATCTTCAACATAATATAGCCTTGAAAGTTGTATAACAGCTTTGGTAGCTAAGCTTGAACGTTCTGCAGACTCGGCCACTACTTGAGCAACTGAGATAGGATCCTTAAATTTCATGTCCAATTTTGCCCTGCCAACAGAAGATTACCATTACTATCTCTAGGAAATGATAGCGAGGTTCTAACTTATCATCATTGAAACCTAAGTGGCAAAAACCATCATCATCAACATAATAATCCCTTGAAAGTTTTACAACTGCTCTGGTAGCTACGTTTGCAAGTTCTGCAAACTCAGCCACTGTTTGAGAAGCAGAGATATCATCCTTAAATTCCATGTTCCAATAGTGCCCCCCAACAGAAAAATTACCATTACTATCTCCAAGAAATGATTGTTCGGGTTCCAACCTCATCCTTGACACCTCAGTGGCATGAACCACCATCATCAACATAATATTGCCTTAAAAGTTGTAGAACAGCTCTGGCAGCTAAGTTTGCACGTTCTGCAAACTCAGCCACTTCTTGAGCAGCAAAGATAGCATCCTTAAATGCCATGTCGCATTTCTGCCTGCCAAAGGAAAATTACCATTAATTATCTAGGAAATGATTGCCCAGGTTCCAACCTTTCACCTTGAAACCTAAGTGGCATGAACCACCATCTTCAACATAATATTGCCTTGAAAGTTGTAAGACAGCTGTGGCAGCTAAGCTTGCTAGTTCTGCTGAGTCAGCCACTGCTTCAGTAGCAGTGATAGCATCCTTAAATTCCATATCACAATTCTGCCTGCCAACTGAAAAATTACCATTACCATCTCCAGGAAATGATCGCCTAGGTTCCGATCTATCATCATTGAATTCTAAGTGGCATGAACCACCATCATCAACATATTAATCCCTTGAATGTTGTACAAAAGCTCTGGCAGCTAAGTTTGCATGTTCTGCAGACTCATCCACTGCTTGATCAGTAGAGATAGCATCCTTAAATTCCATGTGCCAATTCTGTCTGCCAAAAGAAAAATTACCATTACCATCTCCAGGAAATGATCGCCAGGTTCTAACTGATCATTATTGAAACCTAAGTGATAAAAACCACCATCATCAACATAATAATCCCTTGAAGGTTTTACAACTGCTTAGGTAAATAAGTTTTCAAGTTCTGTAGACTCAGCCACTGATTGAGCAGCAGAGATAGCATCCTTAAATTACATGTCCGAATTTTGCCTACCAATAGAAAAATTACCATTACCATCTCTAGGAAATGATTACTTGAGTTCCAACCTTTCATCCTTGAAACCTAAGTTTCATGAACCAGCATCATCAACAAAATATTGCCTTGAATGGTTTACAACAGCTTTGGCAGCTAAGCTTGCACGTTTTGCGGACTCAGCCACTACTTGGGCAGCATAGAGAGCATCCTTATATTTCATGTCCCAATTCTGCCTGCCAACAAAAAAATTACCATTTCAATCTCCAAGAAACAATTACCTAAGTTCCAACCTTTCATCCTTGGAACCTAAGTGGCGTGAACCATAATATAGCCTTGAAAGTTGTACAACAGCTTTGGTAGCTAAGCTTGTACGTTCTGCAGAGTCAATAACTACTAGATCAGCAGAGATAGGATCCTTAAATTTCATGTTCCAATTCTACCTGCCAATAAAAAATTTACCATTACGATCTCCAGAAAATGATTTCTTATGTTCCAACCTTTCATTTTTGAAACTCAAGTGGAATGAACCACCATCTACAGTATAATATTTCCTTGAATGTTGTACAACAGCTCTTGCAGCTAAGCTTGCAGGTTCTGAAGACTCAACCAGTGCTTGAGAAGCAAAGATAACATCTTTGAATTCGATGTCCCATTTCTTCCTACCAACAGAAAATTTACCATTACAATCTCCACGAAATGATTGCCTAGGTTCCAACCTTTCATCTTTGAAACCTAAGTGGCATGAACCACCATCATCAACATAATATTGCTTTGAAAGTTGTACAATATCTCTGGCAACTAAGCTTGCAGGTTCTGCAAACTCAGCCACTACTTGAGCAGAAAAGATAGCATCCTTAAATTCCATGTTACTTTCTGCCTGCCAAAAGAAAAATTACCATTACAATATTCAGGAAATTATTTCCCAGGTTCCAACCTTTCATCCTTGAAACCTAAGTGGCATGAACCATCATCATCGTCATCATAATATTGTCTTAAAAGTTGTACAACTGCTCTGGAAGCTAAGCATGCATGTTCTATAGAGTCAGCCACTGATTTAGTAGCAACGATAGAATCCTTAAATTCCATATCCCAATTCTTCCTGCCAACTGAAAAATTACCGTTACCATCTCCAGGAAATGATCGCGCAGGTTTCGAGCTATCATCATTGAAACCTAAGTGGCATGAGCCACCATCATCAACATAATAATCCCTTGAAGGTTGTACAACAGATCTAGCAGCTAAGTTAGAACGTTATGCAGACTCAGCCACTACTTGAGCAGTAGAGATAGCATCCTTAAATTTCATGTCCCAATTCGGCCTGCCAACAGGAAAATTGCCATTAACCATCTCTAGGAAATGATCACCAGGTTCTAACCGATCATTATTGAAACCTATGTGGCAAGAACCACCATCATCAACATAATAATCCCTTGAAGGTTTTACAACTGCTCTAGCATCCGAGCTTGCACGTTCTGAAGACTCAGCCATTGCTTGAGCAGCAGAGATATCATCCTAAAATTCCATGTTCCAATTCTGCCTACAAACAGAAAAATTACCATTTCTATCTCTAGGAAATGATTGCCCGGGTTTCAACGTTTAATCCTTGAAACCTAAGTGGCATGAACCATTATCTTCAATATAATATTGCCTTGAAAGTTTTAAGACAGCTCTGGTAGCTAAACTTGCTCGTTCTGCAGAGTCAGCCACTGCTTGACTAGTAGCGATACCATCCTTAAATTCCATATCCAAATTCGGCCTGCCAATCGAAAAATTACCATTACCATCTCCAGGAAATGATCGCCCAGGTTCCGAGCTATCGTCATTAAAACCTAAGTGGAATTAACCACCATCATCAACATAATAATCCCTTAAAGGTTGTACAACAGCTCTGGCAGCTAAGTTTGCACGTTCTGCAGACTATGCCACTGCTTGAGCAATAGAGATACCATCTTTAGATTCCATGTCCTAATTCTGTCAGCCAACAGAAAAATTACCATTACCACCTCCAGGAGATGATCGCTAGGTTTTAACCTATCATCATTGAAACCTAAGTGGCAAGAACCACCATCATCAACATAATAATCCCTTGAAGGTTATACAATAGCTCTGGCAATTAAGTTTGCACGTTCTGCAGACTCAGCCACTGCTTGAGCAGTAGAGATAGCATCCTTAGATTCCATGTTGCAATTCTTCCTGCCAACAAAAAAATTAACATTACCACCTCCAGGAAATGATCGCCAGGTTATAACCTATTATCATCGAAACCTAAGTGGGAAGAACCATCATCATCAACATAATAATCCCTTGAAGGTTTTACTATTGCTCTGGAAGCTAAGCTTGCACGTTCTGCAAACGCAGCCACTGCTTGAGCAGCAAAGATAGAATCCTTATATTCCATGTCGCATTTCTCTTGCCAAAAGAAAAATAACCATTACTTATCCAGGAAATGATTGCCCAGGTTCCAACCTTTCATCCTTCAAACCTAAGTGGCGTAAACCATCATCTTCAACATAATATTTCCTTGAAAGTTATAAGAATGCTCTGGCAGCTAATCTTGCTCATTCTGTAGAGTCAGCCATTACTTCAGTAGCAGCGATAGCATCCTTAAATTCCATATCACAATTCTCCTGCCAACTGAAAAATTATCATTACCATCTCCAGGAAATGATCGCCAGGTTCTAACTAATCATCATTGGAACCTAAGTGGCAAGAACCACCATTATCAACATAATAATCCCTTGAAGGTTTTACAACTGCTCTGGTAGCTAAGTTTGCAAGTTTTGCAGACTCAGCCACTGATTGAGCAGCAGAGATAGCATCCTTAAATTACATGTCCGAATTCTACCTGCCAATAGAAAAATTACCATTACCATCTCCAGGAAATAATTGCCCAGGTTTCTACCTTTCATCCTTGAAAACTAAGTGACATAAACCATCATCGTCAACATAATATTACCTTGAAAGTTGTACAACAGCTCTGGCAGCTAAGTTTGCACGTTCTGTAGACTCAACCACTGCTTGAGCAGCAGAGATATCATCCTTAAATTCTATGTTCCAATTCTGCCCGTCAACAGAAAAATTATCATTACTATCTCCAGGAAATGGTTGCCTGGGTTCAAACCTTTTATCCTTGAAACCTAAGTGGCATGAACCACCATCATCAACATAATATAGCCTTGAAAGTTGTACAATAGCTTTGGTAGCTAAGCATGTACGTTTTGCAAACTCATCCACTACTTGAGCATTAGAGATAGGATCCTTAAATTTCATGTCCAAATTCTACCTGCCAATAGAAAAATTACCATTACCATCTCCAGAAAATCATTGCCCAGGTTACAACCTTTCATCTTTGAAACCTAAGTGGCATGAACCACCACCTTCAATATAATATTTCCTTGAATGTTGTATAATAGCTCTAGTAGCTAAGCTTGCACGTTCTGCAGACTCGGCCACATCTTGAGAAGCAAAGATAGCATCTTTGAATTCGATGTCCCTTTTCTGTCTGCCAATAGAAAATTTACCATTACAATCTTCAAGAAATGATTACCTAGGTTCCAACCTTTCATCCTTGAAACCTTATCGTCATGAACCACCATCATCAACATAATATTACTTTGAAACTTGTACAACAACTCTGGAAGCTAAGCTTGAATGTTCAGCAAACTCAGCCACTACTTGAGCAGCAAAGATAGCATCCTTAAATTCCATGTCATATTTCTGCCAGCCATAAAAAATTACCATTACAATATTCAGGGAATGATTTTCCAGGTTCCAACCTTTCATCCTTGAAACCTAAGTGGCATGAACCGCCATCATATAATATTGTCTTGAAAGTTGTACAACAGCTCTGGCAGCTAAGTTTGCACGTTCTGCAGAGTCAACCACTACTTGAGCACTAGAGATAGCATCCTTAAATTCCATGTCCCAATTCTGCTTGCCAACAGAAAAATTACCATTACCATCTCTAGAAAATGATCGTCAGGGTCTAACCAATCATCATTGAAACCTAAGTGTCAAGAAGCACCATTATCAACATAATAATCCCTTGAAGGTTTTACAACTTCTCTGGTAGCTAAGTTTGCAAGTTCTGTAGTCTCAGCCACTGCTTGAGTAGCAGAGATGGTATCCTTAAATTACATGTTCGAGTTCTGCCTGCCAACAAAAAAATTACCGTTACCATCTATAGGAAATAATTGCCCAGGTTCCTACATTTCATCCTTGAAACCTAAGTGACATGAACCACCATCAACATAATATTGCCTTGAAAGTTGTACAACAGCTCTAGCAGTCAAACTTGCACATTCTGAAGACTCAGCCACTGCTTGAGCAGCAGAGATATCATCCTTAAATTCCATGTTCCAATTCTGCCCGTCAACAAAAAAAATTACCATTACTATCTCCAGGAAATGATTACCCGGGTTCCAACATTTCATCCTTGAAACCTAAGTAGCATGAAGCATCATCATAAATATAATATTGCCTTGAAAGTTGTAAGACAGCTCTGGCAGCTAAGATTGCCTGTTCTGCAGAGTTAGCCACTGCTTGAGTAGCAGCGATAGCATCCTTAAATTCCATATCCCAATTCTACCTGCCAACAGAAAAATTACCATTACCACCTCCAGGAAATGATCGCCTAGAATCCGAGTAATCATCATTGAAACCTAAGTGGCATGAACCACTATCATCAACATAATAATCCCTTGAAGGTTGTACAACAGCTCTGGCAGCTAGGTTTTCACATTCTGCAGACTCATCCACTGCTTGAGAAGTAGAGATGGCATCATTAAATTACATGTTCAAATTCTGTCTGCCAATAGAAAAATTACCATTACCAAGTCCAGGAAATAATTGCCCAGGTTCCTACCTTTCATCCTTGAAACCTAAGTGACATGAACCATCATCGTCAACATAATATTGCCTTGAAAGTTGTACAACAGCTCTGGCAGCTAAGCTTGCACATTCTCTAGACTCAGCCACTACTTGAGCAGCAGGGATATCATCCTTAAATTCCATGTTCCAAATCTGCCCGCCAACAGAAAAACTACCATTACTATCTCCAGGAAATGATTGCCCGGGTTCCAACCTTTCATCCTTGAAACCTATGTGGCATGAACAACTATCATCAACATAATAATCCCTTGAAGGTTTTACAACTGCTCTGGTAGCTAAGTTTGCACATTTTGCAGACTCATCCAATACTTGAACAACAGAGATAGCATCCTTAAATTGAATGTCCTAGTTCTGCCTACCAATAGAAAAATTACCATTTCAATCTCCGGGAAATGATTGCCCAGGTTCCAACATTTCATCCTTGAAACCTAAGTTGCATGAACCACTATCATTAACATAATATCGCCTTGAAAGTGTTATAAAAGTTATGGCAGCTAAGCTTGCACGTTCCGTAGATGCAGCCACTGATTGAGCAATAGATATAACCTTCTTAAATTCCATGTTCCAATTTTGCCTTCCAACAGAAAAAATTTCTACTACCATCTCCAGGAAATTATTGCCCAGTTTCCAATATTTCATCCTTGAAACCTAAGTAGAAAGAACCACCATCATCAAAATAATATTGCCTTAAAAGTTGTATAATGGCTCTACCAGCTAAGCTTGCACATTCTGCAAACTGGGCCACTACTTGAGCAGCAGAGATAACATCCTAAAATTCCATGTCCCAATTCTGCCTGCCAACAGAAAAATTACCATTACCATCTCCAGTAAATTATTGCCTAGGTTCCAACTTTTCATCCTTGAAACCTAAGTGCCATGAACCACCATCTGCAACAAATATTCCTTTGAAAGTTATACAACAGTTCTGGCAGCTAAGCTTGTTCATTCTGTAGAGCCAGCCACTGCTTGAGTAGCAGCGATAGTATCTTTAAATTCCAAATCCTAATTCTGCCTGCCAAAAGAAAAATATCATTACCATATCCAGGAAATGATCGCCCAGGTTCTAACCTATCATCATTCAAACCTAAGTGGCAAGAACCATCATCATCAACATAATAATCACTTGAAGGTTTTATAACTGCTCTGGTAGCTAAGTTTGCAAGTTCTGCAGACTCATCCACTGCTTGAGAAGTAGAGATGGCATCATTAAATTACATGTTCAAATTCTGTCTGCCAATAGAAAAATTACCATTACCATGTCCAGGAAATAATTGCCCAGGTTCCTACCTTTCATCCTTGAAACCTAAGTGACATGAACCATCATCGTCAACATAATATTTCCTTGAAAGTTGTACAATAGCTCTAGCAACTAAGCTTGCACGTTCTGTAGACTCACCCACTACTTGAGTAGTAGAGATATCATCCTTAAATTCCATGTTCCAATTCTGCCCACCAACAGAAAAATTACCATTACTATCCCCAGGAAATGATCGCCCAAGTTTGAACCTGTAATCCTTGAACCTAAGTTGCATGAACCACCATCTTCAACATAATATAGCCTTGAAAGTTGCATAATAGCTTTGGTAGCTAATCTTGAACGTTCTGCAGACTCAGCCACTACTTGAGCAACAGAGATAGGATCCTTAAATTTCATGTCCAATTTTTGCCTGCCAACAAAAGATTACCATTACTATCTCTAGGAAATGATAGCGAGGTTCTAACCTATCATCATTGAAACCTCAGTGGCAAGAACCACCATCATCAACATAATAATCCCTTGAAGGTTGTACAACTACTATGGTAGCTAAGTTGGCACGTTCTGCACACTCAGCCACTAGTTGAGCAGCACAGATAGCATCCTTAAATTCCATGTCCCAATTTTGCCTTCCAACAGAAAAATTACCATTACCATCTCCAGGAAATGATTGAGCAACAGAGATAGCATCCTTATATTTCATGTCCCAATTCTGCCTGCCAACAGAAAAATTACCATTTCAATCCCCAAGAGATGATTTCCCAGGTTCCAACCTTTCATCCTTGGAACCTAAGTGGCATGAACCACTATCATTAACATAATATCGCTTTTAATGTGTTACAACAGTTGTGGCAGCTATGCTTGCACGTTCTTTTGACTCAGCCATTGTTTGAGCAGCAGAGCTAACATCCTTAAATTCCATGTTCTAATTTTGCATTCCAACAGAAAAAATTACTATTACCATCTCCAAGAAATGATTGCATTGGTTCCAACCGTTCATCGAACAACCATCATCAATATAATATTGCCTTGAAAGTTGTAAAATGGCTCTAGAAGCCAAGCTTGCACATTATGATGACTCAGACTCTGCTCAGCAGAGATAGAATACTTAAATCCAATGTCCCAATTCTGCCTGCCAACAGAAAAATTACCATTACCATATCCAGGAAATGATTGCCCAGGTTCCAACATTTCATCCTTGACACCTAAGTGGCATGAACCATTATCTTTAACATAATATTGCCTTGAAAGTTGTAAGACAGCTCTGGCAGCTAAGCTTGCTCGTTCTGCAGAGTCAGCTAATTCTTAAGTAGCAGCAATAGCATCCTAAAATTCCATATCCCAATTCTACCTACCAACAGAAAAATTACCATTACCATCTCTAGGAAATGATCGCCCATGTTCCGAGCTATCACCATTGCAACTTAAGTGGAATTAACCACCATCATCAACATAATAATCCCTTTAAGGTTGTACAACAACTCTGGAAGCAAAGTTTGCACATTATGCAAACTATTCCATATCCTAATTCTGCCAGCCAACAGAAAAATTACCATTACCACCTCCAAGAAATGATCGCTAGGTCTTAACCTATCATCATTGAAACCTAAGTGGAAAGAACCACCATCATCAACATAACAATCCCTTGAAGGTTTTACTATTGCTCTATTAGCTAAGTTTGTAAGTTCTACAGACTCATCCACTGCTTGAGAAGCAGATAGCATCATTAAATTACATGTCCCAATTATGCATGACAACAGAAAAATTACCATTACCATCTCCAGGAAATAATTGCCTAGGTTCCTACCTTTCATCCTTGAAACCTAAGTGACATGAACCATCGTCGCCAACATAATATTGCCTTGAAAGTTTTAGAACAGCTCTAGCAGCTAAGCTTGCACGTTCTGCAGACTCAGCCACTACACGAGCAACAGAGAAATCATCCTTAAATTCCATGTTACAATTCTGCCCGCCAAAGGAAAATTTACCATTACCATATCCAAAAAATGATTGCCCAAGTTCCAATATTTCATCCTTGAAACCTAAGTGGCATGAACCACCATCATCAATATAATATTGCCTTGAATGTTGTACAACAGCTCTACCAGCAAAGCTTGCACGTTCTGCAGACTCAGCCACTGCTTGAAAGGAAAGATAGCATATTTGAATTTGACGTCCTATTTCCGCCTGCCAACAGAAAATTTACGATTGCAATCTCCATGAAATGATTTCCTAGGTTCCAACATTCATCCTTGAAACCTAAGTGGCATGAACCACCATCATCAACATAATATTTCCTTGAATGTTGTACAACATCTATGGAATCTAAGCTTGCACGTTCTGCAAACTCAGCCACTACTTGAGCAGAAAAGATAGCATCCTTAAATTTCATGTCACATTTCTGCCTGCCAACAGAAAAATTACCATTACAATATCCAGGAAATGATTTCCTAGGTTCCAACCTTTCATCCTTGAAACCTAAGTGGCATGAACCACCATGATCAACATAATATTGTCTTGAAAGTTGTACAACAACTCTGGCAGCTAAGTTTGCACGTTCTGCAGACTCAACCACTACTTGAGCAGTAGAGATAGCATCCTTAGATTCCATGTCCCAATTATGCCTACCAACAGAAAAATTACCATTACCACCTCCAGGAAATGATCGCCAGGTTCTAACCTATCATCACTTAAACCTAAGTGGCAAGAACCACCATCATCAACATAATATTCCCTTGAGGTTTTACTATTGCTCTGGTAGCTATGTTTGCAAGTTCTACAGACTCAGCCAATGCTTGAGATGCAGAGACAGCATAATTAATTTACATGTCTCAATTCCGCCCGCCAACAGAAAAATTAACATTACTATCTCCAGGAAATAATTGCCTAGGTTCCAATCTTTTTTTCCTTGTAACCTAAGTGGAATGAAACATCATCATCAACATATTAATGCCTTGAATGTTGTACAACAGCTCTGGTAGCTAAGCTTACACGTTCTGCAGACTCACCCACTGCTTGAGTAGCAGAGATAGCATCCTTAAATTTCATGTCCCCATTTTGCCTACCAACAAAAAGGTTACCATTACCGTCTACAAGAAATGATTGTCCAAGTTTTAACCTTTCATCCTTGAAACCTAAGTGGAATGAACCACCATCATCAACATAATATTGCCTTCAAAGTTGTATAACAGCTCTGCCAGCTGAGCTTGCATGTTCTACCAAATTAGCCACTTCTTGAGTAGCAGTGATAGCATCCTTAAATTCCATGTCTCAATTTTGCTTGCCAGCAGAAATATTACCATTATAATCTCCTGGAAATGATTGCTAGGTTCCAACCTTTCATCCCTGAAACCTAAGTGGCATGAACCACCATCATCAACATAATATTGCCTTGAAATTTGTACAACAGCTCTGGCGGCTAAACTTGCACGTTTTGTAGAGAAAGCATCCTTAAATTCCATGTCCCACTTCTGCCTGCCAACAGTAAAATTACAATTACCATCTCCACGAAATGATTCTCAGGTCCAACATTTAATCCATGCAATTTAAGTGACATGAACTATTATCGTCAACATAATATAGCCTGGAAAGCTGTACAACAGCTCTTGCAGCTAAGCTTGTACGTTCTGCAGACTCAACCACTGCTTGAGCATCAGAGATAGCATCATTAAATTCCATGACCCTATTTTGCATGCCAATAGGAAAATTACCATTATAATCTCTAGGAAATGATTGCCCAGGTTCCAACCTTTTATCCTTTAAACTTAAGTGGCATGAACCCTCATAATCAACATAATATAGCCTTGAAAGTTGTACAACAGCTTTGGTGGCTAAGCTTGCACGGTCTGAAGACTCAGGCACTACTTGAGTTGCAGAGATACGATCCTTAAATTTCATGTCTCAATTCTGCCTGTCAATAGAAAAATTACCATTACTATCTCCAGGAAATGATTGCCCAGATTCCAACCTTTCATCCTTGAAACCTAAGTGTCATGAACCACCATCATTAATATAATATTTCCTTGAATGTTGTAAAATAACTCTAGTAGCTAAGCTTGCACGTTCTGCAGACTCACCCACCGCTTGAGAAGCAAAGAGAGCATCTTTGAATTCGATGTCCCATTTCTGCCTGCCAACAGAAAGTTTACCATTACAATCTCCAGGAAATGATTGCTTAGGTTCCAAACTTTCATCCTTAAAACCTAAGTGTTATGAACCACCATCATCAACATAATAATTCCTTGAAAGTTGTACAATAGTTTTGGTAGCTAAGCTTGCACGTTCTGCGAACTCAGCCACTGGTTGAGCAGCAAAGATGGTATCCTTAAATTCCATGTCACATTTCTGCCTGCAAACAGAAAAATTACCATTACAATATCCAGGAAATGACTGCCCAGGTTCTATCCTTTCATCCTTGAAAACTAAGTGGAATGAACCACCATCATAAACATAATATTGTCTTGAAACTTGTACAATAGCTCTGGCAGCTAAGCTTGCATGTTCTGCAGACTCAGCCACTGCTTGAGCAACAGAGATAGCATCCTTAAATTCCATGTCCCAATTCTGCCTTCCAACAAGAAAAATTACCATTACCATCTCCAAAAAATGATTGCCTAGATTCCAACCTTTCATCCTTGAAACGTAAGTGGCATGAACCACCATCGTCAATATAATATCGTGCTGAAAGTGTTACAACAGTTGTGGCAGCTAAGCTTGCACGTTCTATAGACTCAGCCACTATTTGAGCAGGAGAAGAAACATCCTTAAATTTCATGTTCCAATTCTGTCTTCCAACAGAAAAATTACCATTACTCTCTCGATAAAATGATTACACGGGTTCCAACCTTTCATCGTTGAAACCTAAATGGCAACAACCACCATCACCAACATAATAATCCCTTGAAGGTTGTACAACAGCTCTTCCAGCTAAGCTTGCTCGTTTTAAAGCCTTAGTCACTCCTTGAGCAGCAGAGGTAGCGTCCTTATATTACATATCCCAATTCTGCCTGCCAACAGAAATATTACCATTACAATCTCCAAGAAACGATTGCTTAGGTTCCAACCTTTCATCCTTGAAATCAAAGTGGCATGAACCACTATCATCAACATAATAATCCCTTGAAGGTTGTACAATAGCTCTGACAGCTATGTTTGCATGTTCTGCAGACTCAGCCACTTCTTGAGAAGAAGAGATAGCAGCCTTAAATTCCATGTACGAGTTATGCCTGCCAACAGAAAAATTATTGTTACCATCTCCAGAGACTAATTGCCCAAGTTCCAACCTTTCATCCTTGAAACCTAAGCGGCATGAACCACCATCATCAATATAATATTGCCTTGAATGTTGTACAACAGCTCTAGTAGCTAAGCTTGCACGTTCTGCAGACTCACCCACTGCTTGAGAAACAAAGATAGCATCTTTAAATTTGATGTCCAATTTTTGCCTGCCAACAGAAAATTTACCATTAGAATCTCTAGGAAAGGATTGCCTAGTTTCCAACCTTTCATCCTTGAAACCTAAGTGGCATGAATCACCATCACCAACATAATATTTCTTTGAAAGTTCTACAAGAGCTCTAGCAGTAAGCTTGCACGTTCTGCAAACTCAGCCACTACTTGAGCAGCAAAGATAGAATACTTAAATTCCATGTCACATTTCTACCTACCAGCAGAAATATTACCATTACAATATCCAGAAAATGTAGGTTCCAACCTTTCATCCTTGAAACCTAAGTGGCATGAACCACCATCATCTACATAAGATTGTCTTGAAAGTTGTACAACATCTCTAGCAACTAAGCTTGCACGTTCTACAGACAGCCACTGCTTGAGCAACAGAGATAGCATCCTTAAATTCCATGTCCTAATTCTGCCTGCCAACAGAAAAATTACCATTACCATCTCAAGGAAATGATTGCCCAGATTCCAACCTTTTATCCTTGAAACCTAAGTGGCATGAAACACCATCGTTAATATAATATCTCGTTGAAAGTGTTACAATAGTTATTGCAGCTAAGCTTGTATGTTCTACAGACTCAGCCACTATTTGAGCAGCAGAAGAAACATCCTTAAATTTCATTTTCCAATTCTGCCTTCCAACAGAAAAATTACCATTACCATCTCCAGAAAATGATTGCACGGCTTCTACTTTTCATCCTTGAAACCTAAGTGGCAAGAACACCATCACCAACATAATTATCCCTTGAAGGTTGTACAACAGCTATGGCAGCTAAGCTTGCTTTTTCTACAGACTCAGCCACTGCTTGAGCACCAGAGGTAGCGTCCTTAAATTCCATATCCCAAGTCATCTTGCCAACAAAACAATTACCATTACAATCTCCAGGAAATGATTGCCTAGGTTCCAACTTTTCATCCTAGAATGCTAAGTGGCATGAACCAGTATTGATGCGAGGCTAGAATTCATAGTTTAACATGTTATATACCTTACATTTTATGTGCATTAATGATAAAAATACACTTTTATGTGCATAATGGAGTCTATTTCATGTGTAGGTGAATTGGAGATGGAAACCGAGCTAAATGGATGCAAATACATTGAGAATACGCTTAATAGGCGAGGAGGAGTGCACCGGGCTATAGTCGGGCGCCAGAGCCCAAACGCCTGACCCTGCCTGGCGTTAGCCAGGCGTTAGAGCTGAAATGCCTGACCCTGCCTGGCGTTAGCCATGCGTTAGAGCTGAAATACCTGCCTTAGCCTGGCGTTAGCCAGGCGCCAGGGCCCAAACGCCAGGCCCTTGTTCCGGCTAAATTCGAGTTTTTGAAGAGTTTAAGTGTTTCCCGGTTCGAATAGAAGTCCCCCACACGTTTAGGGTTTTTCCTAAACATATAAATAGACCCCAAAACACAACTTGAAGGGGGATTCGAAAGAGAAGAAAGCCATTGAAGTGAAGAAAAACCTGTGGATTACTACTCAGTGAAGCAAACATTGATTTTTATACCTTTTATTCATTATTTTGTAGTTCAATTATGCAAGTTATTTTAGAATTAATTCTTATGAATATGAGTAGCTAATTTTCTTAACCTAGGGTTTTGGTGGAACCCGTTGGCGGATAAACTTATTGTGTTATTAATATAGTTTTGATTGGTTGATTAATCTCTATTTGTTCAACTACGTTCTTGTTGTAGTTAGTTGAAAGGGCCCTCAATTAGTTGTTCCTATTTATTATGTATCTACTTGAGAGAGAGTGCATATTTAGGTAATTGTTTGAACAACACCACTCCCAGAGTATAGACGAAAGTCATAACCGAGGGTTTAGAGGTTGGATTAGAGATAACGATACCTCGGGTGCAATCTAAAGTGAACTGTAATGCAATCTAGCTAGCGTAACTTGAGAGAGTGCGTCTAGTAAATTATCATAATTACTTGAGAGAGATTTATGGTAGATAGAGTGTTCATGATTGATAGAGACAACTAATCAAACTATAAGAAGTATCCGAGAAGGAAGTTCACCAACGGGGGAAACCATAGCCTTAGACGTTTATCGTAATTATTTGCAACACATTGTTAGTAATTGTTAGTTATTATTATTGTCAATAGAATTAGTTAAACATCACCAATTTATACTAAAAAGTCTTGAGAGAATTTATTGAGTAAAAGTTGCGTATTCTAAAGACTTAATTGATACGTAAATTCCCTGTGGGGTCGACTCTGGGCATAATACCCCAGATTATATTTGCAACGCCCGTTTAGTCTTTTATTAGACATAGTTGAGCGTGATCAAATTTTGGCACCGTTGCCGGGGAATTAACGGTATTATAAATTGAGTTGGAAGAAATACAAAATTCTGAAATATAGTCAATTTTCTTTAAATTTTCGTTTTTAAATTGAAAGTTTAACATTTTCTAACGTATTGCAGGTGCATGCCTAGAAACTCATCGAGGACTGGTGAAGTAGTTGAAGCCTTATCAGACCCCGAAAAAGTTTACAAAGCCCTAAACCGGACCAACCGGAAAAGCAAACGTCAAACACAAATTGAACAAATTGAAACCGACATGGAAGATCCACACAACCGGAATAATAATGGGGATGATGTGATAGACCTAGTCGCTCAAATAGGGCCAGAGGCTCCTTTATATGACTGGGCACAACCCACAGCTGAGAATTTGGCCACTGCGATACTGGTCTCTCAGATACAGGCCGAGTCCTTCCAGATAACAAATAATATGCTGCACTTATTGAAGAACAAGGGACTATTCTCAGGGTCATACATCGAATATCCCCAGCAGCATTTGAAAAACTTCCTATCAATTTGCAAAACTCAGAGGCAGCCAAACGTCACTCAGGAGGCAATAAAGCTGTTGTTGTTTCCATTCTCAGTGACTGGCGCTGCCCAGACTTGGCTAAACTTACTCCCCATGAATTCCATTACCACATGGGAGGAGTTAGTCAAATAGTTCGTGAACAAGTTTCATCCACCCAACAAGACTGCTCAACAAATTGATGAAATCTTAAGCTTCAAATAGAAACCAGTTGAAACACTACAAGAGACATGGGAACGATTTAAGGGGATGCTGGTTATCCGTCCACATCATGGTATTCCAGAGCAAATGTTGGGGCAGCGTTTTTATATGGGTTTGGCTGATACTGTTAAAGCAAATGTTGATGCTTCGGCTGGTGGAGCATTCTTGAGCAAAATGTGGAGAGAAAGTCAAATCTTACTTGACAAAATGGTACAGAATTCAGGATGGAAAACAAGGAATGCACCCATTACTCCTGTAGTTCACTCAGTGTCATTCGATCCATCTAATTCTATTGTAGAGAATGTGGCCACCTTGATAACACAGATGAGTATACTTACTAAGAAGGTGGAAGAATCAGGACAAAAACAGCAGGTACACATCGTTGACACAACCAATGGGGGCTTATGCACATCTTGCATTAGTCAACCACTTGGTAATCACTGGAATGCAGAATGTCATCACCCTCCTTATTCAGAAAATGTGAATTATGTGTCGAATTATGGAAGCCAGAGACAAGGGGGCAGAACTGGGGTCAGCAAGTTCAACCATATAGACCACCCCAACAACAACTGAACAATGGAAATATGGGTGTCAGGGGACAACAAGGTAATGCAGCACCATATCAGAGGCCACAAGGTTATAACCATCAGATTCAACAACAAGCATATTACGATCCTCAGCATCAACAGGGGGGAAAGCAATAAGATGGGTTTTCCAGGTTAGAAGCTATGATGCAGCAGGTTATTGGGTCAAATGCCAAAATCAGTGAGAGAGTAGATGTACATGATGCAGCTATTAAAAATATTGAAGTACAGTTGGGCCAGATATCTATGGCAGTGAACAATCGTCCTCCTGGAACTTTACCTGCAGATACTTAGGTGAATCCTATGGACCAGGGCTCAAGGCAGCTGATGGTAGTGACTCTCCGGAGTGGCAGAGATTTAAACTTGGAACTAGAGAGAGCTCGTGAAAGCAGACAGACCGAGACACTGGTACCCATGCTGATTGAGCTTGATGATTCAACAAACTTGACCAAGGTAACAGTGCAACCTACTGAAGGAGAACCCAGTGCACAGAGTGAGACTGAAAAAGAAGTGGAGATAGCCCAGAAGCCGGTAGTTGAGGTGGTGGCTGAGAAAGAAAAGTCCCAAATCACTGGGAAAAAGAGACCGCCAGCTCCATTCCCTCAGAGGCTGGCCAAATACCAAAAGGATGAACAGTACAAAAAGTTCTTGGACATGCTAAAGCAAATACAGGTAAATATCCCATTGATTGATGCGTTGAAGGAAATGTCTGGTTACGCTAAAATGATGAAGGACTTGATGTCCACAAAAGTTGACTTCCAAGATCTGGCTATTTTCACCCTTACTCAGACTTGTAGTGCGGTGGTGACGCGCCCTATTGCTGAAAAGTTGTCTGACCCAGGGAGTTTTACAATTTCTTGTACCATTGGCAACATAGCTTTCACCGAAGCTCTATGTGACTTGGGGCCAGCATTAATTTGATGTCGCTGGCCATATATAAAAGATTGGGGATTGGTAGAGCCAGGCCCACCTCCATGCTGCTGCAACTTGCTGCTAGGACGGTGAAGAGACCGTCGGGTATTCTTGATGATGTATTG
>ML413768.1:0-20386 GCA_005239525.1 Nicotiana knightiana
TATATATATATATATATATATATATATATATATATATATATATATATATATATATATTTGTTATAAAACATTTTGACAAAACTGGTTTACTAAGTCTGTAATGAAGCCTTCAATTTTGCGTAAGAGGCCAAGGTTTCGAGACTTGCAAGGTTAAAGGACAGAAATTATCACCGAATCCAAAAATGTAAAAGAAAATAAAAAAAGAAAGAAAAAAAAAATGCTAATTTTGCTTGAACTAGGTCTCGAACACTAGACCAAATGGTAAAAAAAAGATGGAAAGGTGCTTAAAGTAGCAGCTCAACTACTGCTGCCGCCCAACTTTTGTTTTTTAGGGGGCCCAAGTAAATTATTTAACGGGTCCTATCTGAATATAGAGTACATATAAAATCTATATATACATGGTTTTTGTCGAATCTAACGGATTCCCGTGACCTCGCACCCTCCACTGTAGGTCCGCCTCTGTGCGGGGCAAACCCGCATAAACCCACGAAGATCTCAACCTGCCCCGCCCCGCATAGTATTTTCACCCGCGTCCACCCGCTCTCACATAGACCCCCGTCCACCCGCCCCGCACTGCATTATTTTTTTTTCATTTTGTTTACTTTTTTCATTTTTATATTTTGGCTGAAATTTTCAATTTAATCAACCAAAAAATTTAATGTTCTTTTGTTCTTAAGTGTTGAATCTGAATTAAAAAAGAAAAATAAGTATTTGTTACTCATTGTGAAAACCGGTAAACTAATGACCCCTTAGTTTATTAATTTAGTATTCACTGTAAAATAATATTCACGGTACTCTAATACTATTTCTAATACCTTTTACTGTATGTCTTTACGTCACAATTGAGTTTCACAAAAATAGATTGTTACATGTTTTAGTTTTTATGAAAATATTCTTTTAAGATTATGAAAATATCTCTAAGTAGTATTAACGTATTATATTTGACAGAACTATATCATAAAATTATTATTAATATAATAAATAAATTGTTTATGTCTCCTTTTTCCAAAGTGGATTAGCAAGTTGTTGAGAAGCAAGTTTTATGGGTCATATGGTGATCACAGAAAACTCAAAATAAGAAAAAAAATTCTTACACCCGTGTGAACCGTAACCCGCCACGCTTCGCATAAGTTTTTATGAAAAGTATTTCAACCTGCCCCGCATAGCTTTAAACCCACACCGCCCCGCACAGTCTTAAACCCACATCGCCCTATTTTCCATCCCTAGCTGTGAGTTTTAAGCCACTTCAAACGTGATGCATCCGTGAAGGCCTCAATAACTGAAGCTGTTCGGAAAAGGAAAAGAGTAAATTTGACCCATGACTTTCTGATACACAAATAAGTTAAAAAAACACAGTTGGGGGGGCATTTTGAAGCGAGTAGAAAGCCATTGCAGAGTTTAGAGACTGGAATTCGTGTTGGAATTTTCTTTTTCCCTTCTTTCTGTATTTTTTGTGTACTCTTGGGAGTTAATTGAGATAGTTGCCATGACTATGAGTGGCTAATTTTGTTAGTTATGAGGTTGTGGGTTTTACACGAATATTGTCGTTTGAAGCGTCAATTGACGAATTTTATTTTATTTAATCCCAAATTTAATTTTTTTACTGCACATCTAACAGTATGAATCTAGAATTAAATTCAAAAGTGAGAATATTAGGTGGCAATAGGATTAGTAGAGCAAGTTCTTGAACTTGCGCATTGGAGAACGAAATTGCGGTTAGAATAGACGTACACTTAATCGTCTTGTTTGGGTATTATACATTGGTTATTTATGCAATCTTGTTAATTCCATAAACATGTAAGAGTTAGGTTTACTTGAATAGACGAGTAAGAACTCAAGAGATTCTTATAATCAATATTAACTCTGTCATTTAATAAATCAGATAAATTAATTAGTCAATTCAAAGGAATAACAATGGAATATTCGCTTTTATTGAACTTAATCAAATTTCTCATACATGATTTGTTCAAGTGCTTATTTTGATTTTTTGTTTTGCAATTCGTAAGTTAGTTTAGTTAATCATATCTAACTGTTGAGAAATCGCTTGAATAGATTATTGTAATAGTTCAATTTATTAATAGTTGATAATATATATATGTGCAAATGATACTCTACTTCATTTGTTTGAGTGCTTATTTTAATTATTTCTTTTGTAATTCGTATACTTTAATTAACTACATCCAACTGTCGAGAAATCGCTTGAATAGATTATTGTATTAGTTCTATTTATTAATAGTTGATAATAAACCTATATGCAAATGATACTTTACTTTATCACTTTATTACTCGTCGACCATGTATACTTTCGTGTGTGTTTGGCCCAACAACAACTACAAAGCAGGACCGATTGAATTCCATGGTGGCAACTGCACACTTTTTTTATTACTCCGTTCAAAAAAGAATAACACATTTTTATGATTGGAAATAATTCAACTTTAAAGACCCTTAATGACAAGTTTTCATAACCACATAAATGACATGAGCCTTAAGCTTTTGAGACCACAAGTTTCAAAAGTCTTTTTTTTCTTCTTAAACTCTGTGTCGAGTCAAAGCAGCTCATATAAATTGAAACGGAGGGAGTAGATAATATTACATGTTACTCTTTTGTTTGATTTGACCCTCTGGTATTCGAAGTCTATTAGCCCTGACTAATTCAAATTTGCGTCATTAGACCCGTGAAGAAAATAAAAAGTTCTGATTAATTTAGATATCTCGTATAACTTAGTAAATACGAACAAAACCAATTTGTCTCTCCCCTTTCACTTTCTAAGGAACACAAATCTAGCCGCCAAATTTGAGTCTCTTTGTGGGCCATACTTTCAGATTACTAGGAATTTTCCGGGCATAGCAAAAAGAATATAAGTATTCATATTTTGGCTTTACAATAATTAGTCCACAATACTACTAATTACATCATTGTTGTTGTTTAAGTCGGCGGAATTATTTTGACTAGGAATAATTAATGGTCAACAGGAAAGTAAAGGAAGTCTGCTTTAATCAGATGTAACAAAAGTTGCAGAAAATATTATATTGCCTATAAAAGACCATACGCAACTAGACATTGAAGAATCATCTAATAATCCTCCCTTTATCTCCGAAAATGCAAATCTTCAGCTTGGTTTCCATTTTCCTATTCCTATTTTTATTGAGGAAATGGAAGAACTCTAATAGCCAAAGCAAAAAACTGCCACCAGGTCCATGGAAAATACCAATACTAGGAAGTATGCTTCATATGATTGGTGGAGAACCGCACCATGTCCTTAGAGATTTAGCCAAAAAATATGGACCCATTATGCACCTTCAGTTAGGTGAAATTTCTGCAGTTGTGGTTACTTCTAGGGAGATGGCAAAAGAAGTACTAAAAACTCATGACATGGTTTTTGCATCTAGGCCTAAAATTGTAGCCATGGACATTATCTGTTATAACCAGTCCGACATTGCCTTCAGCCCTTATGGCGACCACTGGAGACAAATGCGTAAAATTTGTGTCATGGAACTTCTGAATGCAAAGAATGTTCGGTCTTTCAGCTCGATTAGACGTGATGAAGTCGTTCGTCTCATTGACTCTATCCGGTCAGATTCTTCTTCTGGTGAGCTAGTTAATTTTACGCAGAGGATCATTTGGTTTGCAAGCTCCATGACGTGTAGATCAGCATTTGGGCAAGTACTCAATGGGCAAGACATATTTGCCAAAAAGATCAGNATCTGGAATAACTATTGCTAGAAAGGGTGACCTTTACTTAAATGCCACTCCTTATCAACCTTCTCCAAAGTAATTTAATATTGGCATAAATTTTTTAATTTCCTTCATCAACCTCATTATTGTACAATAATCTTTCTTCTGGTATTTTAGGCTTTATCGATTTCCAATACATGTATTCTTTATTAAAAATGTATGGCATTCCATTCCATGAGGAATGCTATAAGTCATATCAAATTCACTGCATACATTACCTGCTGTCAGGTTCAGTTCAAATTCTTTGATCTGCTTTTGTATTGCATCATTAGTCCAGCAATCGATATCACACTCGACTTGGCCTTGATTTACTATTGCAAAACCAGTACTGCTGTCGTAGGAATATAGTTTAAAAGTATCTTACCTTCTGTCGCTTAATACGAGGGGTAGGAGGCATCGGATCATCCATCTTCCTTCAACAGAAAGTAGATAAAAGGCCACAGAATTGTTCTATAATTTCAACATCACTGGTAATTTGATAACGAAATTAGTACCACAAGCAGAACACAAGAACACCAAATCAGTGCATAGAATGCAATTGATCAAGAAAACCAGTGAACAGAATGCAAAATCAGAACTTTCTAAAGCATGACCAAAAACGAGCTAAAGAATACTGCGAAGAAAGGTGAATATTCAAATATTTTACTTCCTATCATTTAATCACATGTGTTCATAACAAAAAAGAAGGGTTTAATCTTGAGTAAATTAATTTAAATACACTTATCATATGACTGAGTTAAAGGCACACCCACACCCCTTGTATTCAATAATCAAACACTTAATACCCCTATAAAAATGAAAATCCTACATAAAAGTTAACGACGTTACACTTGGTTGCTAACTTGAAGCATTAAATTAAGAGAGTTGATCAAAGTCAACATTTGAGCTAAACGGATTGAGAATCATGATTTGAAGGTTCCTATAGGTTCGTATGATGGTTTTGGACTTGCACTTATGTTCGGTCTAGCACCCGGGGGCTCAATCCCTCCTTTCTTTCCCCTGCCTCCGGATACCTTGGAATAGATTTGATTGGAAGGAGGGTGCAGAACAAACACATTGGTTTGTATTGTGAACCAAGGTATTGGACCAGCTGCACTTGATATAGGGCTAAGGAGAAAGTCCAGGTCCGTTAACTCTCCAAACCATTTCAAGGACTTTGTGGTCCCCAAAGCCAATGGATAAGAGAGGGCACCTGCAATGCTGTTATGCAAGGACAACTGTGAGCACTATTGGAGAAATATTCCCAACAGTCATTAGTGTAAGTAGTAGTAGGTTTCCCTAATTAGGCAGAAAACATGCCAAGTCTTTTGTTTTTTTTTGCTAAGGAGTAGTCCGGAACCTTCCCCCTTCTTCATTTTTTCCTTTCTTTTAGTGTTTATCTTACTTTTTTGAGTCCATTGTAAGCAGAGTTGCTAAGTTTGATATTGAATCAAAGAAGTTTCCTGTTATTGAATCTATTATCTCTCATAAATTCATAACAGTTTGACTGTTGGGATTTCATTGGGATGCATCAGCGAAAAATGGAACTATCGAATCATGAGTGACTCGCTTTGTCGCGATTGGAAGAATTGCAATAGTCCGTTAATCTTTTCCCTTTCATTCATATAACATGGCATAGATGGACTAAATTGCATTTCTGCAAGTTTGCTTGTATATACTTGTTTTTATATTGAAAAAACAAATTAATACATAAAACAAGAATCTGCGGAAATCATGATTAAGGCAGCTGGGAACACAGACAAGCGAATGCCTAAGCAAAGAAAATAATTTCCAAAATATCAAAACAGTACTTGAAAGAAACTTAAAGGAGAAGAGAACACTCTTAAGCTTCCTCGCAACCCCAATCCCGTTAAATTTGGGGCTAATTCCTGTCAACAGAAGAATCCATTTCAAACTAGGATATCAACCAAGATTTCAGCAAAAAGAGTTTCCAGCAGACTGATATAGTTTAAATACAAACTGATGTAAGTTATATCATTGTTAATACAATTTCGATGGTTTCCCTTTGGTTGAAACTTGGAAATAAAATAAAAACAACTTTAAGAAATGGTTCTATTACTGAAATCAGAAGAAGCTTTCTCTTACCTCTTTGATGTTGAGATTGACAAATCTTCAAAGCTTTCTTTCGGTGCTATCTTTGCCAAGTTTTTATATAAGGTAGAACGACGAAAATGGATTGAGAATTGTTTCTAAAAATTAGGGTTAGTACTATACCGGTTCTCCTCCGCTTTCTTCTGGTGGTTTCCGACACTTCGTTCCCGCCACTTCAATACTCTAGGTTAGTTTAGTCTTTTTCTAAAAGCTGCTGAGTCAGCTCTTCCAGTCTTTTAAAACTTGTTCACAACGATAAGTCAAATACTTTAACTGACAACAATAAACGAACGAATAATTTATAATAAAACTTAGACATTTATTCAACAAAAATAAAAAATGAATTTAAAGAATGAAAAAATTGTTGTAAAAAGTTTGTGGACGAAGCTCATGTATGAATAGTTTGTGGATAGATTTTTACTTTATGTCCATTCTTTATATTATTTTACTATAGTGATTTTTATTTTTTGTGCCTATAAAAGGCTATGTAAATGACATTGTAAAGACACACCAAAGGAAGTGAAATACTCCTTCTATCTTTGTTTTATATTTACATTTTACTAAATTGCTTTTATTTTATAACACGTTATCAGTACGAATCTCTAATTTTATCCTTAACCTCCGCTAAGTTGAGCCATATTTTATTAAGGTATGTATCATTATTTTCATTTTGGTTATGGTAGTACTATCTTATGCTCACTGTTTGCAGACTCTTAGGCATCTTAAATAGTTCAAGTACATTGCAGTGATAAACAGTATGTTATTTCCAATTTGTGGCCAGAATAAAAGGAAATAGTAGGTTGTTTACATGATATAGCTTTATTTTTATCTCTTTTTCGCTTACTCGTTTTTGTTTAATTAATTGTTTATTAATATAATTATTTCTCTAACTTATTTATCTTTTATGATAGTTTTCACTATGTCAAATTTATCGAAACTTGAATTTGTGGCACTTGACATCACCGGAAATAATTAGTTATCATGGGTCCTTGATGCTGAAATTCACCTTGACGCTAAAGGTCTTGGAAATACTATTATACAAGGAAATGAAGCATCAAATCAGAATAAAGTGAAGGCCATGATTTTCCTTCGCCATCATCTACATGAAGGGTTAAAAACTGAATATTTAATTGTAAAAGATCCACTTGAATTATGGACTAATTTAAAGGACCGATATGACCATTTAAAACTTACGGTATTACCGAAAGCTCGGTATGAGTGGATACATTTAAAGTTGCAAGACTTTAAAATCGTAAGTGAGTATAATTTTGTTATCTTTAAAGTAAGTTCTCTATTAAAATTATGTGGAGACACTATCACATACGAGGACTTATTGGAAAAAATATTTTCTACTTTTCACGCTTCAAATGTGGTGCTACAACAGCAATACCGTGAAAAGGATTTTAAGAAATATTCTGAGTTAATCACATGCCTACTTGTGGCAGAGCAGAATAATACTCTATTAATGAAAAATCACAAAGTTCGTCCCACTGGGTCAGCACCATTCCCGGAAGTGAATGTTGTAGCAACATATGATAAGTTTGAAATAAAACAAAATAATTATCGTGGTCGTGGACACGGTCGTAAACGTGGACGTGGCAGGGGACAAAACAATTATCGTCAATCGTCATTATGGTGGAAATAAACTGGAGAACAATAATGGTTCTCAAATTAATCCTTCAAAGGGTAAAATTAGTATGTGTCACTGATGTAGTATGAAAGGTCATTGGGCACGCATTTGTAGTACGCCAGATCATTTTGTCAAACTTTATCAAGCCTCCCTCAGAAAGAAAGAAAATAATGTGGAGGCACACTTGACCTTTCAAAATAATGATGATGAAGCAGGCGCCTCAAACAAATATGATTCTGAGGCACATCTTGCGTATAAAGATGATGATTTTGGAGGCTTAGCAAATATTACTCATTTAGAAGCTGGAGACTTCTTTGAGGATATTGACTGAAGAACTAATCATCTTACTGGGGAACGAATCTATAAAAGTTGTCATTTTTTTTATATGTTTGCAATTAGTTATTTTTCTTGGGTATATTTTTCTAATGCACCATGTGTTGCTAGTTTCTACATTCGCAATGTACTTCTTAATGTTCTTTTCTGTTTGTCTTCATATTTCTATGATGTACTTTTTAATTTTTTTTATGAAGAATATGAAAATTCCCCAGTCTTCAGTTGGACTCAAGATTAATAAAGATGATATATGTCTTCTGGATAGTGCTACAACACACACTATTTTAAGAGATAAGAGATATTTCTCTTATTTGGTAATGAAAACATCCAACGCTAATACAATATCCGGTAGTACAAGATTAATTGATGGTTCTGAAAGAGCCAATTTATTACTACCAGGAGGAACAAATTTGGCTATTGATGAAGCACTATATTGTAGTAAATCTCAAAGAAACTTATTAAGTTTCAAAATATTCGCCAAAATGGCTATCATATTGAGACTACAAATGATGAAAAGATTGAATATATTTATATTACTACAATAATGTCTGGTAAGAAATATGTGCTTGAAATGTTACCTGCTCTTTCCTCCGGCTTATACTACACAAGTATTAGCAGGATTGAAACACATGTTGCAGTAAATGAAAAATTTACTAATCAAGATAATTTTATTATTTGGCATGACCAGTTAGGCCATCCTAGTTCTAATATGATGCGTAAAATAATTGAGAATTCACATGGACATTCAATGAAAAACCAGAAGATTCTTCAGTTTAAGGAATTCTCTTGTGATGCATGTTCTCAAGGCAAATTAATTATTAGACCATCAACTATTAAAGTTAGGATGAAATCCCCTGCATTTCTGGAACGTATATAGGGTGATATATGTGGGCCCGTTCACCCTCCATGTGGACCATTCAGATATTATATGATTTTGGTAGATGCATCTACAAGATGGTCACATGTGTGCTTACTATCAACTCGTAATATGGCATTGCGAGATTATTGGCTCAAATAATAAAGCTAAGAGTACAATTTCCAGATTATACAATTAAGACAATTCGTCTTGATAATTCTGGTGAATTTACATCTCAAGACTTTAATGATTATTGTATATCAACTGGGATAACAATTGAGCATCCAGTTGCTCATGTTCATACACAAAATGGTCTAGTAGAATCATTGACCAAACACCTCCAATTAATTGCTAGACCAATGCTTATGAGAACAAAACTTCCCATTTCAGCACGGGGACATGTTGTTTTCCATGCATCAGCACTGTGCGGATAAGGCCCACAAGTTATCATAAAGTCTCCCCATTGCAATTGGCTTTTGGTCAGGAACCAAATATTTCCCATCTTAGAATCTTTGGTTTACGACATATGTTCCAATTGCTCCACCACAACGTACAAAGATGGGTCCTCAAAGAAGGTTGTGGATATATGTTGGATATGAATCTCCTTCTATTATAAAATATCTAAAACCGATGACTGGAGATTTATTTACGGCAAGATTTTTTGATTGTCATTTTGATGAATCAGTATACCCAACACTAGGGGGAGAAAATAAGCAGCTGAAAAAGGAGATAGATTAGAATGCATTATCACTGTCTCATTTAGATCCCCGAACAAATCAATATGAACAAGAGGTTCAAAAGATCATTCATTTGTAAAATATTACAAATCAACTGCCAGATGCATTCACTGACCTACCACGGGTGACTAAGTATATTCCAGCTGCTAATGCTCCAATGATAAGGACAATCAAACAAGACAAATGAGGCTATTCCACGCTTGAAACATGGTAGACCAATCAGTTCTAAAGATAAAAATCCCCGAAGAAGAAAAGGAGCAAATGATCAAAGTGATCATAACACGGAGGTAGTGGCTCAAAGAAGAGCCCCGAGACGTAACAAATGATAAGACCTTAGGGGAGGTCCAGGTACCTGAAAATAATGAGAATGAAGAGATATCAATAAGTTACGTCTCAGTAAAAAAGATGGAACTGAAATAATATTGTTATCGATAACATTTTTGCTTATAATGTTGTTGTTGAAATAATGCAACAAGATGAGGATCTTGAACCAAAATTTGTCGATGAATGTAGACAGAGAAATGATTGGCCAAAATGGAAAGACGCTATCCAAGCAGAGTTAACTTCACTTAGAAAACGTGAAGTCTTTGGACCCATAGTTCGAACACCTGAAGGTATAAAGCCAGTAAGGTACAAATGGGTTTTTGTGCGAAAACGAAATGATAAAATGAAGTTGTTAGATATAAAGCACGACTTGTGGCACAAGGATTTTCACAAAGACCTGACATTGATTATATGGAGACATATTCTCCTGTAGTGGATGCTATCACCTTCAGGTATCTCATAAATATGGCAATGCATGAAAAACTTGATATGCGTCTAATGGATGTTGTCACAACCTATTTCTATGGATCATTAGATAATGAAATTTTTATGAGAATACTTGAGGGATTTAAAGTTCCAGAAGAATATAAAAGTTCTCGTGAAACTTGTTCAATAAAGCTTCAGAAATCTTTATACGGATTAAAACAATCAGGTCGTATGTGGTACAATCACCTGAGCGAATACTTGTTGAAAGAATGGTACAAGAATGATCCAATTTGTCCTCGTGTCTTTATAAAAAGGTATGGATCTGAAAATGTTATAATCGCCGTGTATGTTGATGGTTTAAATATCATTGGAACTCCTGGGGAGCTTCCAAAAGCAGTAGATTGTTTGAAGAAAGAATTTGAAATGAAAGATCTTGGAAGACAAGATTTTGTCTTGGTCTACAAATTGAGTATATGAAAGATGGAATGTTTGTCCATCAATCAACATACACCGAAATTATTTTAAAGCGATTCTATATGGATAAAGCACATCCATTGAGTACCCCGGTGGTAGGGAGATCACTTGATATAATGAAAGATCCATTCTGACCTCATGAAAATGGCGAAGAGCTTCTTGGTGCCGAAGTACTATATCTTAGTGCAATTGGGGCATTAATGTATCTTGCCAATAATTCCCGACCAGATATAGATTTATTAGTAAGCTTATTGGCAAGATTTAATTCCTCACCAACACAAAGACACTGGAATGGTATTAAACATATATTCAGATACCTCTAAGGGACCATTGATATAGGTTTATTTTATCCAAATGGATCCAAGTCATCTTTGATTGGTTATGCAGATGCAGGATAATTGTCTGATCATCATAAAGCTCGATCTCATACAGGCTATTTGTTTACAAGTGGAGGTACATCCATATCATGGCGTTCAACGAAACAAACTATGGCTGCTACTTCTTCAAATCATGCAGAGATAATAGTCATTCACGAAGAAAGTCGAGAATGCGTTTGGTTAAGATTAATAACTCAACATATTCAAGAAAAATGTGGTCTTTCTTTGAAATAAAATACTCCAACAACATTGTATGAAGAGAATGATGCATGTATAGCTCAACTAAAAGGAAGATATATTAAAGGAGACAGAACAAAACATATTTCACCAAAATTCTTCTTCACTCATGATCTTCAAAAGAATGGTGAAATAGATGTTCAACAAGTTCGTTCAAGTGATAATTTGGCGGATCTGTTTACTAAGGCATTGCCAACCTCAACATTTGAGAAGTTAATATACAAGATTGGAATGCGGCGTCTCCGAGACCTTAAGTGATATGTTAATCAGGGGGAGTAAAATTACGCGTTGTACTCTTTTTTTCTTGACTAAGGTTTTGTCCTATTGGGTTTTCCTGGTAAGGTTTTTTAATGAGGTAGCAAGTAATGCGTATTGCTAATAACTGTGTATTTCCCACTTTTTTTTTCTATTAAGCTCTTAATGATTTTTTTTACATGGTCATCCAAGGGGGAGTGTTGTAAATAGTTTGTGGATGAAGCCCATGTATAAATAGTTTGTGAATGGATTTCCACTTTATGTCCATCCCTTATACTATTTTACTATAGTGATTTTTACTTTTTGTGCCTATAAAATGCTATGTAAATGACATTGTAAAGACACACCAAAGGAAGTGAAATACTCCTTCTTCTATCTTTGTTTCATATTTACATTTTACTAAATTGCTTTTATTTTATAACAAAAATCATTTTCTCTCACTTCAAACTAGCGCTTCCCTCCCCTCCAACCCCACCCCACCCCCACCTCTCCAAACTTCATCTATTTCTTTCCACCCAAAACCAGCGCCACCTATACCCCTTCCCCTTTCATCTTCTTCCTTCTGCCTATCTTCTAGATATAAGGAATCATTGACGGACCTCGCCGGAAAAAAGCTTTTCTCTCTCACCAGAAAATTGATCTTCAAACAAAGTTGAAAGAGATGATTCTGCTGAAATCTTCAGTCTTCTCTCTCTATCATTTTTTTGGCTATGAATTTGGGCTTATATCACTTTTGTTTCTCTAATTTATTATTTTGTGGTGTAAAATTATCCTTACAACTATCGGTCGATTCAAATAATTTGTTATTGTTTATATGTTTCTATTGGAACGAAGGTGTTGTTGGATGAAAATGGCGTTTATCTAGTGGAGTTTGGTGGTTTTTCGCAGCTGTTGTTGCTAATTCTTTCAACAGGGCTCGAAATAGGTTTTGACTCGAAGAAATTAGGCGGAGGTACATGCAATAAGTTTTGTAATGAAAGGCGGCAGTTTCTGGTGATTTATAGTTGCTTAGTTGGAGCTTCAGTGGCTGATTTTCATGAAGTCTATGGTGGGTTGCAGTTGAAATGAACAAGAGAGGTTAAGGCCTCATTTGTTTGCACTTAATGGATGTCTGAATCTTAATCATTTAGATATTAGACATTAAGTGCGCTTTATCTTAATTATTCAGATCTTAAGCATTAAGTCTGTTTGTTTTTTTTCACTTCACAACCACTTAATGAGTCTGAATAGGTTTGTATGATTAAGATCTATAACAGAGACTTAATTTCATTAAGATGCTATCACATATTTATTATTAACTGCCGCCACCGCCTGCCATTATCAATTGCTACCACCACTACCTCCACCACTACCACGCCACAATCATCCTCAATCATAGGCGCCACCATTATCGACCATCACCACTCCGACCACCATATATCATTATCTCCCACAATCAACACTCATCCACCTCAACTACCACAACTGACCACCCCATCACCATCAACAACCACATTCGACACTATCCATTATTATAACCTACCACCACCCACTCACCATCTTTCTCAGTCACAACTACTATCACCACTCGCCATTATTAACTATCACCACCACCATCCTCAATCATAATCGTCACCACTACCAATCACTACTAGCTACTAGCATGAACCACAATCACCAACCAAAACAACCACCAACCACCGCCTCTAGTCGGCATTCACCTGTTAGCCATCACCACCACAAATATCAATTTTAAAAAACTATATATTTTATTGATAGAATATTAGATTAGTTAGTATTTCATTTGAATTTTATGTTTATTAATTTTCAAATAATGATAAATTTAATACATTCAGATGTTAAAAATCAAACAGTCTTAATTATTTCTGTTCTGATCTTAATACACATCTTAATATATCCAGATGTGTATTCAGATTCAGATATCTTAATCTTAATACACATCTTGATATTTAGATGTGTATTCAGATTCAGACGTCTTAATCTTAAAAAAAATAAATGAGGTCTACGTTGCGGCTAATTCTTGTTTTTTCTACACACACAAAAAAACATTAGTCTGAAAAAATATATTCACAAGCTCAAAATTTTGTTAGCAAATACGCATATGCAACATCAACGACATGTATTTACTTGATTTACTTAATAGATACTTAAAGTGTCTAAATGATAAAGAGGTCATTTAAAATATTTGTCTAATATTGTGGACAACTTAAAGAGGCTATTTATATATTTTGCCCTTTTAAATTTTAACAATAAAAAGTTTTTAGGGAAAAGGCATAAAATCTTATCATGGATTTTCAGTTACACACTTTAACTTTGGTCATGTCCAATTACTAGGGTGTCGACGGATATTTGAAACCGACTAAACTGATCGAACCGTGTCACACCGATTCAATTTTTAGATTTTTTGTACTTAAACTGTAGATTTTTATATAATCTACAACCATACCGATAATTAAGGTAGGTTTTTTATTTTATAAAATAAACTAAAAAAATACCGAATCGTACAGAATAAATTTACATGTAGAAAATATACATGTTAAGTTAAAAAAAATAATAATTAAATTTTCCCTTGGGCATAGGAATTATAAAAATTGTTACAAGCCAACAAGTAATTAAAATCAAAACCCTAATTCCTAAACCTTATGTGCTACTCCTATTGAAACTAAATTATTTCTAACATATTCACTAGCAAGGCACAAAGTATTCTAGTGGTTATCAGTAGCAAACTATTGTAATTTATCTTTTCTTTGTCTTTACTTAGTTTCTTTTACACTGTTGTATTTTTTACTCGTGATATAATCTTTTCTTTGTCTTTGCTTAGTTTCTTTTTACTGTTGTAGAGTAGTTGATGGATCTATACTCTGACCATCTTTCATGTTCTCTTCATTCATCACCACTTAAATAGTAAAACCTACTAGAGAATTTTGCTAAGTGCTATAAAAGTATATGTGTTATGACATTCTACTCTAGTGACTTTTACGACATATTTTAAAAAAAATAAAAAATTAACTGAATCGTATCGATACCGAAGAGAAACCGACATAATTGGGACGGTTTCAAAAATTCTAATTTTGATTATACATAATAAAATAACCAAAAATTAGTACGGTACAAATTTTATAAAATAACCGGCCGAACCAAACCATTGACACCCCTACCTATTATCCCTTGATTTGAAAGATGAAGTGTGTAATTGATAATTCAAGAGGGTATTTATGCTATTTCCCAAAGTTTTATAATTTGTCATTTTCCTTAAATTAACCAAAGCCATTATATTTTTTTAACAAAAAGTCACTCAACTTACTTAGGTATCACGAAAGTGACTAAATTATTTTTATAACTAAAATTCCATTAATAATAAGAATCTCTTTTTAATTTTTCTCTTAGTGATTTTATGTGATAATTAGACGTTGAGTAACTTTTTGGTTAAACAAATAATTTGGTGACATTAGTGATACTTAATTAAAGTTGAGTGGCTCCTTAATAACTTTAGTAAATTCGAGGGAAATGTGAATAAATTTAGGTTATAGAAACTTTTTATCCAATTTACTTTGTTCTAATTGTAAAGAGTTCATTTGAATCATTCCTTCCGTACTATTCCCGCTTGATGCATTAATCAATTATTTAAAGGGAAACCATTGGGTTATAGGAGCCAAATAGTTGGGCGTTCAATTATAAAAGAGTACAAGGGTTTTAATTAATAAATTGAAATTACTCATTTTGTATTAGTGTTATGAGGTTATCTGGAGTTTATTAAAGAGCGCTTAAGTTTTTTGTATTTACACAAAGCTCTCTGTCTAAAAAGGCAGAATAGCCTGATAAATATTTTTTCTTGTTCGAATTTGACCTCTCGATTCCCTTACTTTATGAAATTTCAACTAGACATCTGAACTTGATCAAAAGGTGTATTTTAGACCCCTGACCATTGACCGCGCAGACATAGCTATGAAATGGCTGAGTTGAAAAAATGTGTGGCATACACGCATATTAGGAGGGTGATTGCGTGAATTAGTGTTTTTTTATTAAGTAAAAAAATATTAAACTAAGATAAATAAATAAAAAAAAGAAAGAAAAGGCCAGTAAAAAGAAAAACTTCACCCCATAGCTATGCCGCCTTCGTCGACCGGTCATCACCTTCACGAGTTCAAACAAAAAACAAATGACATAACCACCTCCATCCTCACCATCAGTGTTTTAAAAGACGTTTTCGGGGCGAGCTCCAGGACAAGACGCACCAAAACTGTCTCAAGGCGATGATGTGAGGCGAAAGTATCAAGAAGCGTATGCCCAGCAATTTGGGGCGCTCCGGGAGCACGCCCGGGCGTTTGAAACACATTTTTAGTTAAGCGTAAGCCCCAAAGACTTTTTTAAATTAAAACAATATTTGTTGAATAAGTCCTTCATATAATTCCTAAAAATTCAAAAGTTAACTTGTAATTATTCAAAAGTTTTAAAAAAGATTGAAATGTATTCAATTTAAAAATCAATATCTTTTTTATTGATTGAAGCCCTGATTTATGATTTTTTCCAATTCTATATCTTGTCCGCTAGTCTGCTAATATCTCCCAAAAGCAACGAATATTTTAATTTTTTTTACAAATACAAAGAAAACTCTATTCTCCTTCATAACAACAAGTTCAAAGTTTAATTTGAAGGTTAGTCATCCTTTTTGTTCTTCCATATAGAAAACTTTATTCTTTTCGACTCAAGTTACTTGTGCTCGTAAGTGGAAATATATTGTTTTGACTATTTTTTATGGGGATGGAGGCGTGCGCCCGTGCGAACACTGTTACGCGGCGCCTTCCTGAGATTCTTTGGAAGGACGACGTAAGGCTAAGCAACCGATGTCAGGGTGGTTGTTGTCCGCCGAGTGAGGTCCCCTCCGCACGCTAGACGAGATTGTCAATGCCGTACGGGAAAACCAATGCCAACAATTGAGAGAACAATAATGAGAATTGAATAAAAGCATGATTGCATTAATGAAAGCTATTACAAAAGAAGGCAACGTGGTGTCGAGAGGGAGAGACGCCTACAGAGAATTTGCTTGCTAGAAAGTTTTTGATTGCTTGATTCCCCCTAATAATGCTTAAAAAAAATAAACCAACGTTACACGAATAGACAAAACTATGCTAGAGAAACATAATGAAAGTACATGGAATAAAACTACTCTAGTAATACGAGGAAAAATGACTTAGTTTTCTACAAAGGTAGAAACATGTTCGTTGTCAGCAACTTTGTCTTAGGCATCATGATATGCGCGCGCGACATTGTCTGCGCGCGCGGCGCTGTTGGCAACTGCTTGTGGCTGGGCCCTAGCGAGGGAAATCGGTGGGGCGACAGAGGCACATGCGCGCTTGTCACTTGGCGCGGCCAAGATTACGGGGCCGTCCGTGGCGCTAAGCGTTGGGAGGCTTGCTAGGACGCTACAATGCGCCTAGGCGAAAGTCGCTTCGGCATTTCCTGTGGCATGACATCTTCAAATTCTAGTAGTAGCTCCTTTACCGATGTAGGAAGTGGTCCCGATGAGCGTTCTACCTCTTCAATACATAGGGTAGCCATAAATGTAGGTTCATGTCTCTTGACCCCCTTTTTTAGTTGCAAGGCCGAGATGTTCCCAGCGGCCATTTTCATGGATATGCACGGAATAATACAGGGTGTGGCCCTGTTTACTCCCATCATCAGAAGCATGTCCGCATATGGTACGGGCATGGTGTTGGTCTGCCTCAAGAATTCAAGTCCTACTATCAGCTCAAAGTCATCTATGATCACCACACGCAAGGTGAACTTTCCTTCATAAGGCCCCATCTTCACTGGTACTCCTTTTGCTATTCCACCCACTGGCTGAGGAGGTGAATTGATAGCCTTGACATGACCCCGGTCTTTCCCACAACTATCCCAAGACGCTCCACCTGAGTTGAGGCCAAGTAGTTGTGAGTAGCACCTGTATCTATCATCGCCCGAATGGGTTTTCCGTTTACCCTCAGTTCAACGAACATCAAGGTCCTCTCTTGCTTAGGAGGAGTCCCTTTATTTGTCTTCTTTTTCCCCTTCTTGGCAATTGGGCGGGGGTCCTTTTCTTGCGGATACCAGCACTTGTTCCCGCTAATGACTCCGAAACAGAACCAACAATTGCATTGAAGGCACCGACTGCTTCGGTCTGTTCATCATCATCTGTTTCATCATCTGTCCCCTCATCATAAGCTTGATGTGCATTCATATGTGCATGTGGACATTCTTTATTCCAATGCGGTCCGCCGCAATGACGGCATCCTGAGGGGGGCTTTCTCCCCCGATCATTGTTGTTTGACGCAACAATGTTGCTACCTGAGGAGGGAGCCTTAGATTTGCCTGCACTCCAGTCTCCCCCACTTCTGTTAGGGCCACCATTGTTGTATTGGCCCCCTTTGTAACCCGCTCGGGTAGGCGGCTGCGGCTTATCCTTCCGAGTTTCCATCTGATAGTCCCCAAGGCATTGTGCTGCTTGGATTGCCTTGGGTAGGGTATCCATCCTCTGTCTTTGCAGCTCCATGCGGGCATAAGGTTTCAACCCTTCCAGGAATGTGAAGAGCTTGTCTTTGTCCCCCGTCGCAGATGTTCAGCATGAGTGCAGAGAATTCTCGCATGTAGTCCCGCACTGACTTGGTCTGGCGAAGCTCCCGTAGTTTCCTCCTTGCATTGTACTCAACATTTTTGGGGAAGAACTGTAGGCGTATAGCTTCCTTCAGTTCTGCCCATGTATCCAGAGCATCTTCATCGGCCTTGATGGCTTCGTACTTCACTCGCCACCAGAGCTTAGCATCACCCTGAAGATACATGGAAGCAATTGCTACCTTCTTGGCTTCTTCTAGGCCTCCCACGACATCGAAGTACTGTTCGATGTCGAAGATGAAATTTTCCACTTCTTTAGCATTCCTAGCCCCATTGTATAGCTTTGGCTCAGGAATCTTCAGTTTCTGTGCCAAGGGGGAAAGGTTCGCAGCACCCCCGATTGGATTTCCACCGCCTCGAAGCAAGCCTTATAGATCAACATTGACAACATTGAGCTGGCCTGTCAAGTCATTGATAGTTTGCTGCATGGAAGTCATCATGTGTGCCTCTTGTGCCCTGTGGGCTAAATTCTCGGCGCGCTCCTGTTGGCGGCCCTCGAATTTATCAAAAATTTTGGCTGCCTCAGTAGCTGCCGTTTGCCGGTCTCCTTCAGAGCCGCGACTGATGTTTTCTAAGTCAACTTCGGCCTGGGCCATTCTGCGGTCCAGGTCGTCCAACCTTTGCACTAGGCTGGTTTTCAGTTCTGTCACCGTATCCACGATGGGCCGTAGTACGTCAACCGTCTCCTCAAGGACCGCAATGAGGTCCCCATGGTCAGAAATGGTGGTAATGCTAATGCGTTTCCTCGTCCGATGTCGAGCCTAGGCTCTGATACCAACTGTTACGTAGCGCCTTCCTAAGATTTTTTGGAAGGGCGACGTAAGGCTAAGCAACTGATGTCAGGGTGGTTGTTGTCCGCCGAGTGAGGTCTCCTCCGCACGCTAGACGAGATTGTTAGTGCCGTGCGGGAAAACCAATGCCAACAATTGAGAGAACAGTAATGAGAATTGAATAAAAGCTTGATTGCATTAATGAAAGCTATTACAAAAGAAGGCAGCCAGTGTCGAGGGGGAGAGACACCAGTACAGAGAATTTGCTTGCTAGAAAGTTTTTGATTGCTTGATCCCCCCTAATAATGCTTAAAAAAAAATAAACCAACGTTACAGGAATAGACAAAACTACGCTAGAGAAACATAATGAAAGTACATGGAATAAAACTACTCTAGTAATACAAGGAAAAAGGACTTAGTTTGCTACAGAGGTAGAAACATGTCTGTTGTCAGCAACTTTGTCTCAGGCATCACGATCTGAGCGCGCGGCATTGTCTGCGCGAGCGGCGCTGTTGGTAGCTGCTTGTGGCTGGGCGCTAGCGAGGGAAATCGGTGGGGCGACAAAGGCACATGCGCGCTTGTCACTTGGCGCGGCCAAGACCACGGGGTTGTCCGTGGCGCTAGGCATTGGGAGGATTTCTAGGACGCCACGGGGCGCGTCCAAGGGGTCATGGTGCACGACTGGAAAGCTGCCCATGACAACACGCACGCGCACACACACACACACATACATACATACATACATACATACATACATATATATATTTGGCTTTTAAAACTGCTCCTCATCCTTCAAAACTCCCATTTGTTTCTATAATTAAATAATCTGATTCTAATGGCATGTTTAAGTCGGGAATATTTTTTATTTTTTCTTTAATCTTTTGTACTAATTTAATATCTTCGGTATTAAAATATTTTTGTCCTGTAGAGCATTTCTTAGTATATAGGGGTCCTGCTATTTTTCCTAGATCTTTTGTAAAATTTCGTGCATAATTTACTATACCTAGAAACCTTTGTAATTCTTTAATATTGTTTAATTTATCTGGCATCTCTAAAGCCTTTTTAGCAATATGAGGTTGTAATTTAATTTTTCCATTTCCTAAAACAACTCCTAAGAAATTTATATAATTCCTACATAATTCCATCCTCCCTTTACTAATTATTATCCCATTATCTACAAATAATATAAATATTGTATGTATATGTACTAATTATAATTTTCTTTAATCTTTATGTAATTTTACCTATTTATAAATATTACAGTAATTATATTATTTTATAAAATATTAAAACTTAAATACTCATGTGACTTACGTCTCGTGCCCGGGGTTTACGTCTCGCTGAAGCATAGGTAAAATATCTCGCCTTCCCCTTGGCCCTAAGGGTGGCAGGTGGGCCGGGCCCGACCCGGGCCCGCGGGCTATACGGGCTAGCGGGCTAAACGGGCCGGCCCGTGGGGGGTCCGGGCTTGGGGGGCTTTAGGCCCGTGGGG
>ML413770.1:0-10133 GCA_005239525.1 Nicotiana knightiana
AGCGTTGGTTATGGTTCCTTGTGTCGTATTTGATGTCTCGTACAAATATCATGAGATTCAGTAACGACTCATTACCAAGGAGTCCGACCGGGACGATTGCAGGCGATAATACAGGCATGACTGGCGCAATTCCGGTTTAATTGCCATAAAATGCAAAAAAATTTAACTTGATCATTTCGAAGTTTTGGTTATGGTTCCTTGGGTCATATTTAATATCCCAGACAAATATCATGCGACCCAGTACCGGCTCCGTACCAAGGCGACCGGCCTGGACCATGGCAGGCGATAATACATGCACGAGTGATGAAATTTAAGTTTAATTGCCATAGAATGCCAAAAAATGTAACTTGATCATTTCGAAGTTTTGGTTATGGTTCCTTGGGACATATTTAATGTCACGGAAAAATATCATGCGACCCGGTACCGGCTCCGTACCAAGGCGTCCGGCTGGACCATGGCAGGCGATAATACAGGCACGACTGGCGGAATTCCAGTTTAATTGCCATAGAATGCCAAAAAATGTAACTTGATCATTTCGAAGTTTTGGTTATGGTTCCTTGGGACATATTTAATGTCACGGAAAAATATCATGCGACCCGGTACCGGCTCCGTACCAAGGCGTCCGGCTGGACCATGGCAGGCGATAATACAGGCACGACTGGCGGAATTCCAGTTTAATTGCCATAGAATGCCAAAAAATGTAACTTGATCATTTCGAAGTTTTGGTTATGGTTCCTTGGGACATATTTAATGTCACGGAAAAATATCATGCGACCCGGTACCGGCTCCGTACCAAGGCGTCCGGCTGGACCATGGCAGGCGATAATACAGGCACGACTGGCGGAATTCCAGTTTAATTGCCATAAAATGACAAAAAATGTAATTTGATCATCTCGAAGCGTTGGTTATGGTTCCTTGGGTCATGTTTGATGTCCTGAAGAAATATCATGTGATCCGGTAACGTCTCCGTACCAAGGCGTCCGGCTGGACCATGGCAGGCGATAATTAGGAACTAGAGGAATTCCAGTTAAATTACCATAAAATACCAAAAAAAAATGTAACTTGATCATTTCGAAACGTTGGTGATGGTTCCTTGGGTTGTATTTGATGTCCCAGACAAATATCATGGTATCCGGTACCGGCTCCGCACCAAGGCGTCCGGCCTGGACCATGGCAGGCGATAATACAGGCACGACTGGCGGAATTCCTGTTTAATTGCCATAAAATGCCAAAAAATGTAACTTGATCATTTCGAAACGTTGGTGATGGTTCCTTGGGTTGTATTTGATGTCCCAGACAAATATCATGGTATCCGGTACCGGCTCCGCACCAAGGCGTCCGGCCTGGACCATGGCAGGCGATAATACAGGCACGACTGGCGGAATTCCTGTTTAATTGCCATAAAATGCCAAAAAATGTAACTTGATCATTTCGAAACGTTGGTGATGGTTCCTTGGGTTGTATTTGATGTCCCAGACAAATATCATGGTATCCGGTACCGGCTCCGCACCAAGGCGTCCGGCCTGGACCATGGCAGGCGATAATACAGGCACGACTGGCGGAATTCCTGTTTAATTGCCATAAAATGCCAAAAAATGTAACTTGATCATTTCGAAACGTTGGTGATGGTTCCTTGGGTTGTATTTGATGTCCCAGACAAATATCATGGTATCCGGTACCGGCTCCGCACCAAGGCGTCCGGCCTGGACCATGGCAGGCGATAATACAGGCACGACTGTCGGAATTCTAGTTTAATTGTCATAAAAAACCAATAAATGTAACTTGCTCATTTCAAAGCATTGGTTATAGTTCCTTGGGTCATATTTGATATCACGGACAAATATCATGCGATCCGATACCGGCTCCTACCAAAGCATCCGGCGTGGACAATTGCAGGCGATAATACATGCACGACTGGCGGAATTTCAGATTATTTGTCTTAAAATGCCAAAAAATGTAACTTGATCATTTCGAAGCGTTGATTATGGTTCCTTGTGTTGTATTTGATGTCCTGGACAAATATCATGCGATCCGGTATCGGCTCCGTACCAAGGCATCCGGCCAGGACCATGGCAGGCGATAATACTGGCACGGTTGCCAGAATTCCAGTTTAATTGACATAAAATTCCAAAAAATGTAACTTGATCATTTCGAAGCATTGGTTCTGTCTCCTTGGGTCGTATTTGATGTCCTAGATAAATATCATTTTATCCGGTACCAGCTCCGTACCAAGGCGTCCGGCCTGGACTATGGCAGGCAATAATACAGGCACGGTTGGCGGAATTCCAGTTTAATTGCCATAAAATTCCAAAAAATGTAACTTGATCATTTCAAAGCGTTTGTTATGAATCCCTTGGATTGTATTTGATTTTCCGGACAAATATCATGCGCTTCGGTACCGGCTACGTTCCAACGCGTCCAGTCTGGACGATGGAAGGCGATAATGCAGGCACGAATTGGCGGAATTCTAGTTTAATTGCCATAAAAAGTCAAAAAATGTAACTTGATCCTTTCGAAGAGTTGGTTATGGTTTCTTGGGTTGTATTTGATGTCATGGACAAATATCATGTGATCCGGTACCGGATCCATACCAAGGCGTCCGGCCTGGACCATGGATGGCGATAATACGGGCACGACTAGCTAAATTCCAGTTTAATTGACATAAAATGCCAAAAAATATAACTTGATCATTTCGAAGTTTTGGTTATGGTTCCTAGGGTCATATTTAATGTCCTGGACAAATATCATGTGATTCGGTGCCGGCTACGTACCACGGTGTCCGGCCTGGACAATGGCAGGCGATAATAAAGGCACGACTTGGCAGAATTCTAGTTTAATTGCAATAAAATGCCAAAAAATGTAACTTGATCATTTCGAAGTTTTGGTTATGGTTGTTTGGGTCTTATTTGATGTCCCGGACAAATGTCATGCGATTCGGTACCGCCTACATACCACGGCGTCCGGCCTGGACCATGGCAGGCGATAATACATGCACGACTGTCGGAATTCCAGTTTAATTGCCATAAAATGCCAAAAAATGTAACTTGATTATTTAGAAGCGTTGATTATGGTGCCTTGGGTAGTATTTGATGTCCCGGACAAATATCATGATATCCGGTACTGTCTGTGTACCAAGGCGTCCGGCCTGGACCATGGCAGGCGATAGTAGACGCACGACTGGCGGAATTCCAATTTAATTGCCAGAAAATGCAGAAAAATGTAACTTCATTATTTGGAACCGTTGGTTATGGTTCCTTGGGTCGTATTTTATATCCAACACAAATATCATGCGATCCGGTACCGGCTCCGTACCAAGGCGTCCGACCTGGACCATGGCAGGCGCTAATACAGGCACGACTGGCAGAATTCAAGTTTAATTGTCATAAAATGCCAAAAAATTTAACTTGATCATTTGGAAACGTTGGTTATGGTTCCTTGATTCATATTTCATATCCAGGACAAATATCATGCGACCTAGTACCGGCTTCGTACCTAGGTGTTCGGCCTGGACCATGGTAGGCNGAATTCAAGTTTAATTGTCATAAAATGCCAAAAAATTTAACTTGATCATTTGGAAACGTTGGTTATGGTTCCTTGATTCATATTTCATATCCAGGACAAATATCATGCGACCTAGTACCGGCTTCATACCTAGATGTCCGGCCTGGACCATCGTAGGCGATAATACAGGCACGACTTTCGGAATTCCAGTTTAATTGACATAAAATGCCAAAAAATGTAAATTGATTATTTCAAAGCGTTGTTTATGGTTCCTTGGGTCATATTTGATATCCCGGACAAATATCATGTGATCCGGTAGTGGCTCCGTACCAAGGCGTCCGGCCTGGACCATGGCAGGCGATAATACAGGCACGACTAGCGGAATTCAAGTTTAATTGCCATAAAATGACAAAAAATGTAACTTGATCATTTCGAAGCGTTGGTCCTTGTTCCTTGGGTCATATTTCATACCCCGGACAAATATCATGTGACCATGTACCGGCTCCGTACCAAGGCGTCCGGCGTGGACCATGGCAGGTGATAATACAGGCATGACTGTCGGAATTCTAGTTTAATTGTCATAAAAAACCAATAAATGTAACTTGCTCATTTCAATGCATTGGTTATGGTTCCTTGGGTCATATTTAATATCATGGACAAATATCATGCGATCTGATACCGGCTCCGTACCAAGGCGTCCGGCGTGGTCCATGGCAGGCGAAAATACATGCACGACTGACGAAATTCCAGTTTAATTTCCATAAAATGCCAAAAAATGTAACTTGATGATTTTGAAGTGTTGGTTATGGTTCCTCGAGTCGTATTTGATGTCCCAGAAAAATATCATGAGATTCGGTGCCGGCTCTGTACCAAGGCGTCCGGCTTGGACCATGGCAGGCGATAATACAAGCACGACTGGCGAAATTCCTGTTTAATTGCCATAAAATGCCAAAAAATGTAACATAATCATTTCGAAGCATTGGTTATGGTTCCTTGTGTAGTATTTGATGTCTCGGACAAATATCATGAGATTCGATACCGGCTTTGTACCAAGGAGTCCGATCTGGACCATGGCAGGCAATAATACAGGTATGACTGGCACAATTCAGGTTTAATTTCCATAAAATGCAAAAAAATGTAACTTGATCATTTCGAAGTACCGGCTCTGTACCAAGGCGTCCGGCCTGGACAATGGCAGGCGATAATACATGCACGACTGACGGAATTCCAGTTTAATTGCCATATAATGCCAAAAAATATAACTTGATCATTTCGAAGAGTTGGTTATGGTTCATTTTGTTGCATTTGATGTCCCGGAAAAATAACATGCAACCGGTACCGGCTCCATACCAAGGCGTCCAGACTAGACCATGGATGGCGATAATACAGGCACGATTGGCAGAATTCCAATTTAATTGCCATAAAATGCTAAATAATGTAACTTGATCATTTTGAAGCATTGTATATGGTTCCTTGGGTCGTATTTGATGTCCAGGAAAAATATCATGCGATCCGGTACCGGCCCCGTACCAAGGCGTCCGACCTGGACCGTGGCAAGCACTAATACAGGCACGATTGGCGGAATTCCATTTTAATTGCCATAGAATGCAAAAAAATGTAACTTGATCATTTCGAAGCGTTGGATATGGTTCCTTGGGTCGTATTTGATGTCCAGGAAAAATATCATGCGATCCGGTACCGGCCCCGTACCAAGGCGTCCAACCTGGACCGTGGCAAGCACTAATACAGGCACGACTGGCGGAATTCCATTTTAATTGCCATAGAANAATATTTGATATACCGGACAAATATCATGCGATCCGGTACAGGCTCCATACCAAGGCGTCCGGACTGGACCATGGCAGGCGATAATACATGCACAACTGACGGAATTCAAGTTTAATTACCATAAAATGCAATAAAATGTAACTTGATCATTGTGAAGCGTTGGTTATGGTTCCTTGGGTCGTATTTGATGTCCCGGATAAATATCATGAGATCCGGTAACGGATCCATACCAAGGCGTCCGGCCTGGACCATGGTAGGCNACTCCTTGGGTCATATTTGATATACCAGAAAAATATCATGCGATCCGGTATAGGCTCCGTACCCAGGCGTCCGGCCTGGACCATGGCAGGCGATAATACATGCACAACTGACGGAATTCAAGTTTAATTACCATAAAATGCAATAAAATGTAACTTGATCATTTTGAAGCGTTGGTTATGGTTCCTTGGGTCGTATTTGATGTCCCGGAGAAATATCATTTGATCCGGTAACAGCTCTGTACCAAGGCTTCTGGCCTAGAGCATGGCAGGCAATAATATAGGCACGACTAGCAAAATTCCAGTTTAATTGCCATGAAATATAAAAAAAATGTAACTTGATCATTTCGAAGTGTTGGTTATGGTACCATGGGTCGTATTTGATGTCCTGGATATATATATCATGTGATCCGCTACCGGCACTATACCAAGGCGTCCGGCCTGGACTATGGCAGGCAATAATACAGGCACGACTGGCGGAATTCCAGTTTAATTGCCATAAAATGCCAAAAAATGTAACTTGATCATTTCAAAGCGTTGGTTATGGTTCCTTGGGTCATATTTGCTATTCCTGAAAAATATCATGCGATCCGGTACCGGCTCCATACCAAGGCGTCCCGCATGGACCATGGCACGCGATAATACAGGCACGACTGGCGGAATTCCAGTTTAATTTCCATAAAATGGCAAAAAATGTAATTTGATCATTTTGAAGCGTTGGTTATGGTTCATTGGGTCATATTTGCATTTCCTGAAAAATATCATGCAATCCGGTACCGGCTCCGTATCAAGGTTTCCTGTCTGGACCATGGCAAGCGATAATACATGCACGACTGATGGAATTCCAGTTTAATTGCCATAAAATGCTAAAAAAATTTAACTTGATCATTTCGAAGCGTTGGTTATGGTTCCTTGGGTCGTATTTGATGTCCCGGACAAATATCATATGATTCGGTACCGGCTCTGTACCAAGGCGTCCGTCCTGGACCATGGCAGGCACTAATATAGGCACAATGGCGAAATTCCAGTTTAATTGCCATAAAATGCCAAAAAATGTAAATTGATCATTTCGAAGCGTTGGTTATGGTTCCTTGGGTCATATTTCATGTCGCGGACAAATATCATGCGACCTGGTACCGGCTCCTTACCAAGGTGTCTAGCCTAGACCATGGCAGGTGATAATAAAGGCATGACTATCAGAATTCCAGTTTAATTGCCAAAAAATGCCAAATAATGTAACTTGATCATTTCAAAGAGTTGGTTATTTTTCCTTGGGTCATATTTGATATGCCGGAAAAATACCATGTGATCTGGTACCGACTCCGTACCAAGGCGTCCAGCCTGGACCATGTTAGGCAATAATACATGCACGACTAACGAAATTCCAGTTTAATTGCCATAAAATGCCAAAAAAAGTAACTTGATCATTTCGAAGCGTTGGTTATGGTTCCTTGGGTCGTATTTGATGTCCCAAAAAAATATCATGTGATCCGGTAACAGCTCCGTACCAAGTAGTCCGACCTGGACCACGGTAAGCGATAATACAGGTATGACTTGCGCAATTCCAGTTTAATTGCCATAACATGCCAAAAAAGTAACTTGATCCTTTCGAAGTGTTGGTTATGGTTCCTTGGGTCATATTTTATGTACCGGACAAATATAATGCGATTCGGTACCGGCTACGTACCACGACGTCCGGCCTGGACCATGGCAGGCGATAATAGAGGCACGACTTGGCGGAATTCCAATTTAATTGCCATAAAATGTGAAAAAATCAAACTTGATAATTTCTAAGCGTTGGTTATGGTTCCTTGGGTCATGTTTAATGTCCCGGACAAATATCATGCGACCCGATACCGGTTCCGTACCAAGTCGTCCGGCCTGGGCCATGGTAGGCAATAATACATGCACGACTGGTGCAATTTCTAGTTAATTGCCATAAAATGCCAAAAAATGTAACTTGATCATTTCAAAGCGTTGGTTATGGTTCCTTGGGTCGTATTTGATGTCCCGAAAAAATATCAGGAGATCCGGTACCATCTCCGTACCAAGGCATCCGGCCTGGACCATGGCCGACGATAATACAGGCACGATTGGCGGAATTCCAGTTTAATTGCCATAAAATGCCAAAAAATGTAACTTGATCATTTAGAAGCGTTGGTTATGGTTCCTTGGGTCGTATTTGATGTCCCACACAAATATCATGATATCCGGTACCGGCTCCGTACCAAGGCGTCCGACCTGGACCATGGTTGCCGATAATACAGGCACGACTAGCGGAATTCCATTTTAATTGCCATAAAATGCCAAAAATGTAAGTTGACCATTTCCAAGCGTTGGTTATGGTTCCTTAGGTTGTATTTGTTTTCTCGGAGAAATAACATGTGATCCGGTACCGGCTCCGCACCAAGGCGTCCGACCTGTACTATAGTAGGCAATAATACATGCACGACTGGCGGAATTCCAGTTTAATTGCCATAAAATTCCAAAAAATGTAACTTGATCAGTTTAAAGCGTTGGTTATGAATCCTTAGGTTGTATTTGATGTCCCGGGAAAATATCATGCGATTCGGTACCGGTTACGTACCAAGGCGTCCGGCCTGGACCATGGAAGGCGATAATGCAGGAATGACTTGGCGGAATTCTACTTTAATTGCCATAAAATTCCAAAAAATGTAACTTGATCCTTTATAAGAGTTGGTTATGGTTTCTTGGGTTGTATTTCATGTTCAGGACAAATTTCATGCGATCCGGTACCAGATCCATACCAAGGCATCCGACCTGGACCATTGATAGCGATAATAGAGACACGACTGGCTGAATTCTCATTTAATTGCCTTAAAATGCCAAAAAATGTACCTTGATCATTTCGTAGCTTTTGGTTATGGTTCCTTGGGTCATATTTGATGTATTGGACAAATATCATCCAATCCGGTACCGACTCCGTACCAAGGCATCCGGACTGGACCATGGCAGGCGGTAATACATGCACGACCGGCGGAATTCCAGTTTAATCGCCATAAAATACCAAATAATATAACTTGATCATTTCGAATCATTGGTTATGGTTCCTTGGGTCGTATTTATGTCCCGGACAAATATCATGCGATCCGGTACCGGCTCTGTACCAAGGCGTCCGGCCTGGACCATGGCAGGCAATAATACAGGCACGACTGGCGGAATTCCAGTTTAATTGCCATAAAATGCCAAAAAAGTGTAACTTGATCATTTCGAAGCATTGGTTATGGTTCCTTGGGTCATATTTCATATCCCAGACAAATATCATGCGACCCGGTACCGGCTCCTTATCAAGGCGTCCGGCCTAAACCACGACAGGCGATAATACAGGCACGACTATTGGAATTCCAGTTTAATTGCCATAAAATGCCAAAAAATGTAACTTGATCATTTCGAAGTGTTAGTTATGGTTCTTTGGGTCGTATTTGATGTCTCAGACAAGTATCATGATATTCGATACCGTCTGTGTACCAAGGCGTCCGGCCTGGACCATGGCAGGCGATAATGCAGGCACGACATGCGAATTCCAGTTTAATTGCCATAAAATGCCAAAAAATGTAAGTTGATCATTTCGAAGCATTGGTTATGGTTCCTTGGGTCGTATTTATGTCCCGGACAAATATCATGTGACCCAGTACCGGCTTCATACCAAGGCGTCCGGCCTAAACCACGGCAGGCGCTAATACAGGCACGATGGCGAAATTCCAGTTTAATACCCATAAAATGCCAAAATATGTAACTTGATCATTTCGAAGCGTTGGTTATGGTTCCTTGCGTCATATTTAATGTCCCGGACAAATATCATGTGACCCAGTACCGGCTTCATACCAAGGCGTCCGGCCTGGACCATGGCAGGCAATAATACAGGCACGACTGGCAGAATTCCAGTTTAATTGCCATAAAATGCCAAAAATGTAACTTTATCATTTCGAAGCGTTGGTTATGGTTCCTTGGGTCATATTTCATATGCCGGAAAAATATCATGCGACCTGGTACCGGCTCCTTACCAAGGAGTCCGGCCTAGACCATGGCAGGTGATAATACCATGTGATCTGGTACCGACTCCGTACCAAGGCGTCCGGCCTGGACCATGATAGGCAATAATACCATGTGATCTGGTACCGACTCCGTACCAAGGCGTCCGGCCTGGACCATGATAGGCAATAATACATGCACTAGTGACGGAATTCCAGTTTAATTTCCATAAAATGCCAAAAAAAGTAACTATATAGTTTTGAAGCGTTGGTTATGGTTCCTTGGTCGTATTTGATGTCCCAAAAAAATATCATGTGATCCGGTAACGGCTCCGTCCCAAGTAGTCGGACCTGGATCACGGTAAGCGATAATACAGGCATGACTGGCGCAATTCCAGTTTAATTGCCATAAAATGCCAAAAAAAGTAACTTGATCCTTTCGAAGTGTTGGTTATGGTTCCTTGGGTCATATTTGATGTATCGGACAAATATCATCTGATCCGGTACCGGCTCCGTACCAAGGCATCCGGACTGGACCATGGCAGGCGGTAATACATGCACGACTGGCGGAATTCCAGTTTAATTGCCATAAAAT
>ML413773.1:0-50339 GCA_005239525.1 Nicotiana knightiana
TTCCTGTGTATCCTTTAGAAATTGTTTTTTTCCAAAGTTAATAAGAACATTTCCCTCCAAAACCGTTGCTCTTTAGTTAGAGATCGTTTGCAATCTTTAATTTGAGAGTAAGTAAGAAACTTATGCTGATATTGCATCACAAATATATCAATATAAGAAACTTTTGTGCAGTAAGATTTAAGTATCGATAAATTTTAGTTATTTCTTCTTATAATCTTTTTGTAGATTTTCAGCTGAATTAAAAATGATATCATCACCAACTACCACCATCCCGCCGTTCTTTGGCCTTATTGTAATGGTTCTTACGCTTATTTGCCTGTCAATTTCACTCATCTTGATTATCCCCAACACTGATACTATTTCTACCAATATTGGGGATGTCAAAATCACATTTAAGGACGTTTTTGCTTACAGGTAAAATTCTCACTTTACTAAAATTTATATTTTTTAAAGAAATACTCCCTTCGTCCCATTTTATGTGATACTTTCTTTTTTTTAAGTCAGTCCCAAATAAATGACATATTTTATATTCAATAATAAATCAAATTTAAATTTCTATTACTAATTAACTTTTATGAGAATATTCAGATACGTGATGTTTACTGTGATCGTTGGAATATATAGTACACACTCTTCTCCAAACTGCTCTCTCAATTTGCCTTGTGAGAACAGGAAATTCCTTTGGTAGTGACTGGTGAGGGTTTCCCTCAAGTTGACTTCTATTGTGACAAAGTAATTTTTTTTCCTTATCCCTTTTATTAGATGGTAAAACTAGAAAAATATTTGTAAGAAGAGAGAGAAAAGAAGAGAACAAACATAAAGTACAATAAAGACAGTCACTTACACCTCAAATAATAATTGAAGCAATAGATTTAACTCACATATAGGGACAATATAATCATTTAATTTACAAAATCATGTGGTATAATCGTGATGGTAGTGTGTAACATATGGGAGACTAGAGATATGGAGGCAGGCCTTGGAGTCTAAAGGTTTCAAGTTGAGTAGGACTAAGACGGAATATGTGAAATGTAAGTTCAGCGACGTGACGGGGGAAGCGGATGTGGAAGTCAGGCTTGACTCACAGGTCATCCTCAAGACAGAATGTTTCAAGTACTTAGGGTTAATTATCCAGGGAGATGGGGAGATTGACGGGGATGTTATGCACTGTATTGGGGTAGGGTGGATGAAATGGAGGTTAGCGTCTGGAGTCTTGTGTGATAAGAAGGTGCCACCGAAACTCAAAGTTAAGTTCTATAGAGCGGTGGTTATACCGGCCATGTTGTATGGAGCTGAGTGTTGGCCAATCAAGAATTCACATATCCAGAAGATGAAAGTAGCATAAATGAGGATGTTGAGATGGATGTGTAGGAACACTAGGCTGGATAAGATTTGGAATGAAGATATTCAGGAGAGGGTGGGCGTGGTTCCTTTGAACGACAAGATGCGGGAAACACGACTTAGATGGTTCGGACACATGCGAAGGAGAAGCGTAGATGCACCGGTTAGGAAGTGTGAGTGGTTGACTTTGGCAGGTACGAGAAGAGGAAGAGGGCGGCCTAAGAAGTATTAGGGCGAGGTGATCAGGCAGGACATGACGCGACTTCAGATTTCCGAGGACATGGCTCTTGATATGAACATGTGGAGGTCGAGCATTAGGGTGGTAGGCTAGGGGTAGTCGAGAGTTCCTCCCTCTTTGTTACGGGTAGTCTGGTAGAGTTTTGTTTGGGTTTGTTAGCGGTCTATATTATGTTCACATTGTTGTTTTGCATAGTTTTGTATTATTGTCCTTTCATTTATTTTTCGTTGTTATTCTCTTTCTTTTTTTTTGGTGTAAAGAAAAATTTTATTAATCTCTCAACACCATTACACATTTTCTGTAAAAAAAATATTGTACAAACTAGAAGGATTCTTCTAGTCGCAAATTACTCTATCTATCCTCCTTTTCTATATCATCACTAGTTATACCTTTACATACAATTGTCCTAGCCATTTTCTCTATCTCTAACTTCTTTCCTTATATCCTGCATCTTCAATTTGATTTTGCACTCCTGCTTGATCTGGTTGCATATCTCTGGATGTATCACTTATTGTTCCATACTGTCTCATTTCGAACCATCAATATTTTGTATACCAGTGCCGATATTGTTGCTGCAATGAATTCCCTGCTCATTCTACCTTTCACATTCCTCGTTATTTTTCTCCATATATTTTCAATACCTGGATCTTGATTCCCTTGCCTAACCATTTCAACAGCAGCTTCAAACATTCTTTCGAAAATTGGCATTCAAAGTATAGATGTTGTATTGTTTCCTTGTTCCCCCCACAGATTTCACATCTTGTCTCTGTGCATACACCAACCTTTTTCTAATCTTTCTCTTGTCAGCAGTCTTTGTCGAATTGCTAACCAGCATATCATGTTATGTTTTGGAATGCTTACATTATTCCATATCCATCTAGCCCATGGCCAGTCTTCCATCTCCCCTTTCATCCATTTGTATCCTTCTTATATTGTGTATTTTCCTCCTGCCTTTTGCCAATCATTCCCCTTGTATCCATCTTTGACTTTGTCTTTTATACTGCATATTCTTCTCCAGTACCAGCTACAATCTACTGGTGGTTTGTACTGCTTCCATTGAACTCCTTTCATGTATATATGATCCACCCATTTCACCCATAAGTTGTCAGCCTTTTGAGCAATATTCCATATATACTTAGCAATGGCAGCCTCATTCCATACTACACAATCCCTTACCTCTAAACCTCCTTTGTTTTTTGGTCGACATACTATATCCCAAGCCACCAATGGTACTTTATTAGTGTGTTCTTTCCCATCCCAAATATAGTTCCTACAAATTGCAGTCACTTTTTTCAGCACCATTTTTGGAAGTATAAAAATTGAAGACTAATAAGAATGAATATGCAGCAATACAGAATTCACTAGTTGCACCCTCCCAGCATATGACAAACTCCTCGAGCTCCAAGTTTTAATTCGACTTGTCATTTTATCAATTAGTACCTCACAGTCCATAACAGATAACTTTTTTGCTGCAATTGGAACCCCCAAGTATCTGAATGGTAATGCCCCCCTCTTGTATCCAGTTGTCTCACACAGGTCTTCCAGTTCTTGCTTTGTCATATTGTCACTAAATATGTTGGACTTGTCTGCATTTGTTGTCAACCCTGAAGCATTTGAGAAAGCTTGTAGGCCCCTTAGCATCAACATTGTTGATTGGTAGTTACCTTTACAAAACAGTAGTAGGTCATCAGCAAACCATAGATGATTGAGTTTCATTCCTTTGCATTTTGTATGAAATCCAAATTCCTTCATCCCTGCCACTTTATTCAAAATTGTAGTCAAGTATTCCATGCATATGACAAAGATCAAGGGTGAAATAGGATCACCCTGTCTTAAGCCTCTTTTCCCTGTTATATTCCCATATAAACCCCCATTTATTGTTATATTGTACTGTGTGGTTGTTATTCAAGCCATGATCCACTTGATGAACCTCTGAGGGAAGTTCATTTCATGCAGAATCTCTTCTGCAAATGACCACTCCACACTGTCATAAGCCTTCTTCAAATCTATATTAATTAAGCAACTTTGGGTAGTATTTTTCCTTTTGTATAGTCTGACTAAATCCTGGAAAATCAACACATTTTGTACTATTGTCCTCCCTGCAATGAATGCACTTTGATTCTCTGATATGACTGTAGGCAATATTAGTCTTAATCTGTTGCATAACATTTTGGACACCACTTTGTATATAGTGTTACATCCTGCTATTGGTATTTAATCCCCCACTCTAGTAGCATGAGTTCCTTTTGGTATCACTGTTGTCACTGTTTGATTCCAAACTTTAAGCATCTCCCCTGTTCGGAAGAACTCCATTACTGCCTCTATTACATCTTTACCCACTATCTCCCAGCTATCCTTGGAAAACTTGCTTCCATATCCATCTAGCCCTGGTGATTTGTCTCCATTTATTTCCCATAAATCTTCCTTCACCTCTTTCTCTATAAACTGCTCCTCTAACATCTTCCTTTGTGATGCAGTTACTATTGGACCTTGTTGAATCAATCCACTATTTACATGCTCCCTTCCCAAGTTGGTGGTTCCAAACAACTTTGTATAAAATTCAATGAAAGTCTTCCCTACTTCATCCAATTCTGTTTTATTCACTCCATGAGCATCTTTTATTGAAAATATTATATTCATGTTCCTTATTTTCTTCATCATACTATGAAATTACTTTGTATTCAAGTCTCCTTTCTCTATCCACTGCACTTTGCTTCTCTGCCTCAAGAATTGATATTTTGCTTCATTTAGCCTTTTAATCTTCCTTAGTAGCTTTGCTTCCTCCTCTTGTATACTCCGGTTCAAAGGATATAATTGCAATATTTGTTGACACTGTAATAGTTCTTCTTGTGTTGTATCTTCTTTCATTTCTATTTGACTAAATTTCTCCTTATTAAGCTGCTTTAGCATCCCTTTCAAATTATTCAACTTCCCCGCCAGCTCACACATTTTTGTCCCCTTCTTCCTTGTTTTCCACCCTTGTATAACTATTTCTTTAAACTTTGGTTCCAGACTCCACATATTGAAATATCTAAAGACTGGTTTCCTCTTTTGATTTCCTGCCCATCTTACTATTGCTGGACAGTGATCATATGTTCCTTTATTCCTGTAATACATTTCTGAATCTGGCAATATAGCTATCCTTTCTGTGTTTATCAGCACTCTATTTTGATATATACTCTATCTTCACCACTTTATTTATTGTTCCATGTATAAAATGCCCTTGATGATTTCATCACTTGTAACTCACATTCCTCGACATATTTCTTAAAATCCCTTATCTCTGACATTCTCACGTGACTCCCTATTCTATCTTCTCCATTCAATACACAATTGAAATCACCCATAACAGCCCATGGTCCCCTCGTTTGTTCATTAATATTCTTTATTTCTTCCCACAAGCTCTTCCTTAATGTTGCATCATTAAAACCATACACTATTGTTACTGTAAACACCATTTTGTTACCCCCTATGTTGTACTTCACAGTGAATTAGTTGTTCTGTGACATTGACTATGTTTACATCAAATATCATTGGCTTCCATAACACCCATATTCTCCCCCTTTTATGCTGACTCAAATTAGTACAGTAGGACCAACCATTACAAAGATTAAGAGCTTCTTTCTGAGCTTTAGCTCTCTTAACCTTTGTTTCCAAGAGACCAAACAATCCAACCTGAGAATTATGCATAAACATATGCACATCCTTCTGTTTATCTGGATTATTCAGCCCCCTGCTATTCCAAAATCCTATTATATCCATTATTTAGGGGTTCTCCCCCACCCTTCTCACCTATTGCTCCATTTTTTCCTTCATTACCATTCCCCTTTGAAGTTAGTTGCATCACTGTCTGACTTGTACTTGCCTTCTCTGTGCTTTGTTGTTTCTGTAAAGTTGCAAATGTGTTTCCTATCTTCAATGGTTCTTCGGGTACTATCATCCCTCTTCTTACATATTTCCTTGTTTTATACCCTTGTTTATAGTACTTTTCCCTCTCCATTTGTTCATAAACTCCCTGCTGTTTCTGCATTTGTTGTTCCAATTTCTCTGATTGTAATTTCCCCTGCTGTGTCCGCTCCCCTATATTATGTTGTTCTGATTTCTTATGCTTCTCTATATCTTGTTTCTTCTCATTCTTCTCTTGTTCCTCCTTTATAAACTTTCTACATTCATTCAATTCATGACCATAATTTCTACATTTCTCACACATAGCTGGTTTCCACTCATAATGAATTTTCTGTTCCACTATTTTTCCTGCCTCATTTTCGAATCTAATACTTGTTGGATACTGCTGATTCAATTTCACTTCAACTAGAACTCTTGCATATGTTAGCCTTTCCCTCTTTGTAGTTGCAGCATCTGCCCTCAACAGTTTCCCTATCAACCCAGCTATCTTTGTTAGAGTTGTTTGCCCCCAGTATTTGACATCTAGACCTACCATTCTCACCCATACTGGAATGTTTTCCATATGTTCCTTAGTAATTTCCATATCTGTCTTCCATGAACTCACTATCACTGGCTTTCTATCAAACATCTGCACTCCTTCTTCTACCACCTTGTTTCTGCTCTCTATACTGTGGAATCGAACCATGAATACTCCCCTATTTAGTTGAGCTACCTTATCAATCCCTAGTCCTCCCCAAATTCTTCTAAAATAGCCATCAATTACTATTTGCGGTGGATTTGATCCCGGTATATAGCATACTACAGCTGTCGACCAGTATTCTACCTCATCCTTAATGTCCGTCATTGTTATTTTCACATTCATGTCACTTTTCTCCATTGTTAGGTAAATTCCTTCCTCTATCGGTATTTTACCCACAACATTACTCCACGATTTACTAATTGAATCAGTTGTTTTAGTCGACCCTGTATTATTGTTCATCATTTGTTCGATCTGCCCATGATTTCCTACTCACCTCTGAATTTTCATCTCCTTGTGGTGTTGTTGGGTTTGAAATCAAATTGATATCCAGCGGCACAATTCCTTGTATCGAATTGATACTCTTCACTATTTTCGCATCCTCTGTCTGTGGGACTCCCGTGCATGCTAAATTTGAGGTCTGACTCCCATGGATTTTCCGACCTCCGCCTCTATTCCTTGATTTTCTCGCCATGTCAGTTCTCACTGAGAGAGAATCTTAGTCATAGAGAGATAAAGTCCTTTTCTAAAGGTCTTAGCTCTTAATCATTGTTGTTATTCTCTTTCTGACATCTTTTGTTGTTATGCCTTTTCTCTTGTTTCTTTTATGATATTATTGTCTCTGCTGTTGAGTCGTGAGTCTCCTGGAAACAGCCTCTCTACCCTTTTCGAAGTATGGGTAAGGTCTGCGTACAATCCACTCTCCCCAGACCCTACTAGTGGAATTTTACTGGGTATGTTGTTGTTGTTGTTGTAGTGTGTAACATAGAACAAATAATAAGTAACATGTTATAACAAATTTTATTACAGGTTAGTGTGTATAACTTTAAAATTCATAAGTTAATTATAAGCAAATCTCTATGTTAGTATGTAACTGTAACTTGATAAAAATAGTATTCTAACGTACGAAACAAGGAAACAACCTTTCTACCTTCACTAGTTGGGGGTAAGGCTTGCGTACACACTACTTTCCCTAGACGACCTCACATATAAGAATAAACTGGGTATAATGTGCAAACGGTCTCTTAGTCAGAAACCGTTTGCAATCTTTAATTTTGAGAGTAAGTGAGAAACTTATGCTGACGCTAATATGGCATTAACTTTTTAATTATTTGAATTTTTTGTAGAATATTAAAAAGAGTGACGGCCGGCCAGCTCCATTTGATACTCTTCCCATGTCTATTATTTTCATTATCAGATAGATTCTAAAATGACAAAAAAAGAAATCCATCAGATCTTCTGAGAATGTTGCTAAGTACAAGAATTTATTTCATGTAAAAAATAATCGATTTTTAATTGATTATTTAATTATTCTTCACTAGTTGATTCAATTATCATCAATATATCTTGGTAAATGATAGATTTCTCAAATAACAATTGGTTTGATAGTGTTACGTTAAATATATAGTCTTCGGAATATGTATTTGGTAGTATATGCCTCATGTAAGAAAAAAATCGATAAATAACCGAAAAACCCGAAAAATCGACCAAAACCGATAAAAACCGAATCGATAAAAAACTGACTTAATTGGTTTGGTTTGGTTTCAATATTTGAAGAACCAACTTACTTGGTTTGGTTTATTTTTAGGGAAAAATCGATCCAACCCGAATCATGAACACCCCTAGTTGTTGTTGTTACCAAACAACATTGATTTTTAGAGTTATTTCCAATTACTTTTACTCAGTCAGTGCATAAAACTTAAAGTTGTAATTTATGAATAACTTGATGGTGTAAATATTTTTCAGACGGTTAGTGCACGAGATCATCTCTGAAAAAATACCTTATTTAGCAGGATTTGAAGCCATATATATAGGTTAAATAACCTTCTTATTATGGTTTGTGCAGCATCTTATTTCGATCCAACGATATGAGAGATTATTGCATGATTATATGAAGTTGCCTTATGTTATATTCTTAACTTTGCCACATTATTTGGTTTTCATATAGTGTTGAATTGCAATTAATTTGTATTTAATTTTGTAGGTAATTGTTTAAGTACGTGAAATTTTGGAAATCTTAACGTGGTTTTGTATTTTTAATTTCTAGTATAATTAACCTCCTTCAATTTGGGTATTTGTCACCAATTGTCGTGAAGGAAAATTACATATAATAAAAAACTATTATCATGCAAAACAAAAGGTACCTAGATTTGGACACAGTTAAAGGAAAATGCGAGGCGGCTGTTTAAACCGACAAAATTAAAAGAAGGAAAATTTCATAGATGAGAGTTTTATCAGACAATATCTCAAAGTTGTTTAAATCAATTATTGCGAAATCTACCATCATAGTTAATAGTATCGATGAGAATTTTATCAGACAAAACATAAGTACAATTTATATTGAGCCCGTTTGAATTGGCGTATTTTAAGTGCTTTTAAGTCAAAATAGCTTTTAAATTATTTTGTAGTATTTAGATGGAATAATTTCACATAAATACAACTCACACATCTGACTTGCAACATAATAGCCCAGTCATAACTTTACAAATCTGTAGCCCAAAAATAATCGGCTAATATTTGAAAAAAGAGTATTTTCTAGCTTTTTTATTCGGCAACGGAGTTTAATCAGGACAATTATCTTATTTAGATGAAGTCATGAGATTTTCTAATTCTTCCGTCGTATAATTTTGATATTTCTCCCCCAATTTGTCTTTACTGCTGCAAGTTGTCCCCCAATTTTTTGTTGATTCTACTTATATGGTAAAATTTAGAAACAATTGCTGCAAGTTCGTGATTTGGCGGAGAATCAACACGGAAAGTAGATTTATACATGAAGTATTCCAGAAAAAGAAAGAAAACATGAAAAAAAATTAATTTGATTATACATATGCAGTACATGTATAATGATGTATAACTATGTATAAGCTTGTATATGGAATGTATAATAATGTATATCAAAAGAATAAGAGAAAGAGAAGAAGAAGATAAGTGATGTTATGAACATTTATATATAATTATATATATTTATACACAATCATACACATTTATACACACTTATACAATAATGTATAATTGTGTATAAATAGTGGTTATACAATATTTATACCAGAACACATCTTATTTTCAATATTACACTTCTATTTCAGTATCAAAATATCAAAAGAGAGTTTTTCAGATGAAGTTAGATTTGAAAATTAAAAAGGAGAGAAGATGGAGATGGAATTGTTTTATAAAAGAAGATAAAACTGGAACATCATCCGAAGAACTTGAAAATTGTCTGAATACAACACAAGACCTCTTTTTCATTCTCCGTTGACTTCACTGACTTCATCGTCGACCTATTTACCTTGAAAATTGAAGGAAAAAAATGGAGGATGTCTGCAACTCTTCAACCTCTTTCCAGCAATTTGAGAAGAAACAAAAAATTATTAATGGAGGATAAACGCATTTTGTCTTAAAAAAATTCACATTGCACAAAAANAATAGAAATAGCGATTTAGTCTCCTTGAGGAGATGTTTATTACAATAATGGAAAAGGCCTTCGTGTTAGGTTGAATGGGAGAATGACTGCTGCAGTTAAAAGAGGAAGAAGCATTTGAATATAGGTTTTAGTAAAAAGTTGAAGAAATAAAAAAGAAGGATAAAGGAGGTTGTCGCTAGGTTAACCGATGAAAATGGGCTATGCATTATATGCAAAATGGGCTATGCCGGGTAAAGTTCCAAAACATGGTCTATTTTTTGTTCTGAAAATGGGCCGATTGACATAGGATGTAATTCTGTCTATTTAGATAAAGTAAACAAGTACTTTTAAGCACTTATTTTTAAGCTAAAATAATAAAAATAAGCCAAAAGTCAAAAGCTAAAATTTCTAACTTATGACTTTGGCTTAAAAGTCACTTAAGACAAGCTCATCCAAACGGACTCATTGTCCTGCATCCCATTCTCAATCCCTATTCCCCTATCACCACATGTAACTAAACAATATAAAAAAAGAATTCTAGTCGGTAGCTCTTAGTTAACCTTACAATTCAAGATACCTTATGGGTAACAACGGGACAGGACAGGACAGGGCGAGACGAGCAGAGTAGGGCAGGGTAGGACATGACTTAACCACTAAAGAGTCGTTGGTTGGGAAATAAGTTATCCCATGATTAATTACTCCGGGACTAATTATTTCGGGATTGTTATCTCACCCTTTCATGAGGATAAAAATAATACTATAATCGCAGGATAACTAACTTGGGATTAACTATACTGTGATTTTATCCAAACCAAATGTGAGATAAGTCATCTCAAATTTAAGATCTCGAGATTAATTATCCCTTATCCCTGGTACCAAACGAGCCCCGAGAGGGCACCTAACTTTCAAATTCCAAAAGATGAGATCTGGTTAATCCCATTTTTAGAAGAGACTTAGGGACATCAATCTCAAGACTGTCATTTTACATGGAAAACCAACAGAGGACATGTCCCTTTCTGGTTGAAAATTTTGACCAATAAATACCTCTTGCAAAGGTTACAAACGATCCAGATCCCACAAAATCATGGGCAATAGTACGTTTTATATCTTAAAATCAATCGAAATTAGATGACTCGTATTTGGATCCTAGTATTATCTTGTCTATTCATCAAATCAGCTTGGCATGTCAATAAAAGACACAAGGTCAGAGAAATTTTTGCCAAGAAACTTCTTTTCAAAATATTCTTTCCACATACGAAAACAATTCATTTTTGGTTTAATATTGTTGCAAAATTATGTTAACGGTATCAGACTTCGTTGAAAATTGGGGAAAGATAAAATTGGTTTTTTATTTTTTTTATTTTGTGGAGGGGTTCGGTTGAGAGATAAAATTAGGGCATTTGCATCTATACCCGTTTTTTGTGTCACGTTTTAACTTGTGCCCGCTTTTTAAAAAAAATTACAAGTGTACCCGTTTTTTCGCATAACTTCAGCATAGGGGACTGAAATAGCAAAGACAATCACACAAAATTTCAGCATTCTAGTAGACGGGACTGAAGTAGCAAGTATGCTGAACTAAGTGTGCTGAAGTTTTTGTTTGTAATTGATGAACTTAAGCATAGTAGCTGAAGTTTTGTTCTCTATTTGCTGAAGTTTTTGTTTAACTTGTGCACGTCTTAACGCAAAGCTTTTGTTTGTAATTGCTGAAATTTTTATTTTTCTAACTGGCAAACTTCAGCTCTATTTGTTTTGTAACAGGCGAACTTCAGCTCTAGAACTGAAGTTTTTGTTTTTGTAACTGGCGAACTTGAGCTCTTTTGTTTTGTAACTCGCGAACTTCAGCTCTAGAGCTAAAGTAGCTGAAGTTTTGTTATCTATTTGCTGAAGTTTTTGTTTTTGTAACTGGCGAACTTCAGCTCTAGAGCTGAAGTATTTGTTTTGTAACTGGCGAACTTCAGCTCTAGAGCTAAAGTTTTTGTTTTTGTAATAGAGCTGAAATTTTTGTTTTGTAACTGGCGAATTTCAGCTCTGATAAACATATTTATGGCAATTATCTAATGAACTGAAGTTTCATAGCAGCACCAACAGCAGCAGAAGAAAGAAGAAGAAGAAGAAGAAGAAGAAGAAGGAGGAGAAGGAGGAGAAAGGGAACTGAAGTTATTTAAAAAATGGTACAAGTTAAATGTTTTTTAAAAAATGGGTATAAATTAAATGGGGGCGGCCAAATAAAACGTCCCGTGTAATTTTTACGATAAAACTTAAGAAACGGTTTGGTGACTTTGTTATGACGGACAGACGGAAATAAAATATATTGAATTTTTTTAATGTTTGCTTAACTAAATATTCAGCATAACATTATAAGTCATTTCCCTTCTATGAAGAGTGACTTCCCCAGGGTAGCAGTGTACATAAGATTTTTCGTTAGCAGTGTTAATATTCGAAAAAGTGAATAAAAAGAATAAATCACTATGATAATACGCGGTGTCATCATTTATATATAGTCAATATTTTTATTTTGCTTATTATTATATATATACATTTCTAATAAAAAATCAAGCGATATCATGGGACAACATGTGACGGAAGGTACGCTATATTTAATGTCACGGTCCAAAAATCACTAGTCGTGATGACACCTAACTTGATTCGCTAGGTAATCCAACTAACAGAAAATACAACCCAAAAGAGATTATAGGAAAATAGTAAAGAATTAGCTTAACATTTAGAAATTGACCCAAGAACTGGTAGTACGACTTATGAGCTTCTAAGACTTGAAATTTACAAAGTTGGTACAAATAATTACACGATTTGTTTGAAATTTACATAAACAGATTACCAAAATCTAAGCTACCAAAGACAAGTGGCAGTTATATCAGGAACGAGCATCTTCAGAGTCAGCACCCGACATCACCAGCAGCTTCGCTCCAAAAATCTGTACGCAATGTACAGAAGTGTAGTATCAGTACAACCGACCCCATGTACTGGTAAGTATTTTGTCTAACCTCGTCGAAGTAGTGACGAGGCATTTTTTTGTTGAAAGATACTTTCTGATAAAACCTAGACCGTAAATAAGCAATAGAACTATACTACGATATAATAGAGATGAATACATGAAACAGATCTGCAAAGCAATAACCGAGTGTTAACAGAGATCATAATCTGGCATCTTCAAAATACCTCGACCAATCCTTTCCTTAGAATGAAACCAATAAACCACAACCGCCAATTCTTAACTTTCCTAGCATGGGGAATGTACTCAGATATCAAGTCAATTGCACGGGAACACCCTTCGTGCTTTTATCTCATCCTCACTCAATTTACGTATAACAGAACCAACCAGATGACAAAAATATCGATTATAGAAATTACAAAGTAGGAAATACACAAGTAGCTATAATGAACGAGGATATACATTTGGGCAACACCAAAAGACTAGCTGGAAAGCATGTGAGTGATGATAGCAATTGGAAACAAGGAATATCAACTTCAACTAACTAGCATGATGGAGGCCTAAGTACATATATGACAAATAAGAAGGAAGTACATGATCTTCACAAGTTAACAAGTAGAGGCATGAATGACTAGCATGGTGGAAGGGTTATACCAAGTGCAACAGAATAGATATGACATGAGTGTAATTATAAAAGCAGGAAAATAGGCATGATATTTGAAATTTAAACAAGCGGAAGATATGAGTGACACAACAATAATTGATATTTAGATAAATGACAGAACAATAGAAACAAGTCACATCATATCTGAGATTGCGACAATAACAGCTCAAAGTAAAGACATAAATATATACACGGGAAAACAGATATCACAACATAATGCATGTCCCTCATCCTCGCCTGCACGGAAACACCCATCGTTCCATGACCTCACGATGATATAAAAGCATAACAGTATAGATAAAATGGCACGGCATCACCCTTCGTTCTTTACACTCTCATAACATGGCACAACATCACCCTTCGTGCTTTACACTCACATAACGTGGCACAGCATCACCCTTCGTGCTTTACACTCTCCCTCACATGATAATATACAAACAATGGCACGGCATCACCCTTCGTGATTTACACTCTTCCTTACCAAGCAATATGTATATAAATGACAAAGTGTTTTTAACAGGTATTCCAAACAAATCCCAATCACAACTTTTCAGGCCAACAATGGTTAAATAAGCCCTCAAAAACCGTATTATTCAAATACTTCCACAAATCTCACAAATGATCCACAACACAAGTATAGAATCTAGTATCTCAAGAAGATCGGCTGTAGCAATGTATTAATGATTACACATAGGGATGACCGAATTAGACACGTCAATGTATTCTCAGAATCCCATCAAATTTGATCAAGTTCTAATAGGCTAAGTCTTTATTTCTAACATTTAATACTATGTTCTTAATATCTAGAAGTCAAGTGAGGCATGAATCAAGAAGGTCACGTAGTTCTACAAGACATAATTATAACATAATCTACCCCCCGAGCATGATTAACCCCGGCACATACATATACGCTCGGCACCTCATATATGTATTACCCCCGCATGTAGAAAACAATGTCAAATAGGAGGAAACATTCCCTCAACAAAGTTAGGCAAGACACCTACCTCGAACAAACAAATTACAATACCGAGCAAGTTAAGTGATGCTCCAAAAAAGCCATCACGCGCATAGTGACCTTCGAACGGCTCAAAACTAACCAAAAGAAACTCAAATACATCAAATAGCCCAAAGAAACAATTCCAAATGATAAAGATCGAATCCTAAATCAAATCCCAATCCGTCCAAAAATCACATTCGGCCCACGTCTCGCAACCCGACAAAACTCATAAAATCCGACAACCCATTCAATTATGAATTCAACCATACTAGTTTCACTCAATTTTGACTCCACATCGATGTTCAAAAGTTAAAAATTCATATTATGAAACTTTAGGCCAAAACCCCCAATTTTCTCTTTAAAATTCATCAACAAAAGTTAAAATCGAAGATAGATTCATGGAATATAATCAAAATCGATTAAAGAACACTTACTCCAATTCATATGGTGAAAATCGCCTAAAACATTGCCCAATTCCGAGCTCCCCAACTCGAAATATGTTAACTGAACAAAACCCTCGTTCTAACACTGTTCTGCCTCGTTTCTTGTGCCAAATGATATCGAAACATACTTTTGATGCCTCTAATGGATTTCTTGTGAAATTTTAGACAAGTTAGGCTCGAATCACTCCATTTGACCTTATATTGAAGGAGATATGTTGGTTTCAATATTTGGAAATAGTTCAGATTTTTAAATACGAAGTCAGTGACACTTTCGTAATTAATCTGAAAAATCTGGCAACCCGATTCTTAATAAAATGACCATAAACTCCTTGTACGATGTCCATATTCGACGATTCTTTTTTCTATGGATCCGTAATTATGATACGGATCTAATTCTTCAATATAAAAAAAATTGGAGCTCATTTTCTTAATATAGTACCATTTATGCTTGAAAAAACAACGTCGAAACATAAAAAAAACGAGCGCAACACAACCCAAACCTATCTGAAACTCACGAGCCCCTCAAGATCACATACAAACATACCAACACGTCCCATAACATAACACAGACTTACTCGAGGCCTCAAAAAACATATAACAACATCGAAACGACGAATCACACCTCAATCCAAAAATCAATGAACTTCAAACTTTCACAACCAATGCCAAAACACATCAAATCGCGTCCAATTGACCTCAAATTTTTTACACAAGTCACATTTGACATTACGGGCCTGCTCCAACTTCCGGAACTGAAATCCGACTCCGATATCAAAAAGTCAACTCTCGGTCAAACTTTCCAAAAAAATCCAACTTTCGCCATTTCGAGCCAAATTCAACTACGTACCTTCAAGTCCAAAATCACCCAACGGAGCTAAGGAACCATCAAAATTCCAATCCGAGGTCAAATACTAAAAAGCCAAACTCGATCAATTCTTTCAAATTTAAAGCTCCCTAATTGAGAATCATTCTTTCACATCAGTCAAGAATAACCTGAAAACCAAAACCGACAATTTACATAAGTCAAAATACATCTTACGGAGCTACTCACGCCCATAAACTACCGAGAAAAGTATAACTACTTAAAACGACTAATCGAATCATTACAATTAATCCACTTTTGTGTTTAACCATTGCATAAATAGAAGTTCTCGAAAAAAAATCTTCTATAAAATACGTCCAATTCATCACACAAACAGTTAATGAGAAGTGAATATAAAAATTTGTTATTTTATAAAAAAATATTTTTCGAGAAATCATTTCCCTTCGTATTAAATGCAGTACTCTTTATTTCTGAAAAATTAATAAATCGCCTTAACATATTTGCAAATATATCTCCTATTTTTTTATGAATCAGATACTTCATTTACAAAATAATTACATATCTTGTCACGATCCAAAATCTATTAAGGGTCGTGATGGCGCCGGACACAACTGTCAGGCAAGCCAACACCGAGAAGTTAATTAAATTCTCATTTTAATATTTTTGAGATCATTTCTTTTCCTTACATTTCAACAATAATTAATGAAGTTCACTGAATAAATAATTATGTCTTTAACAAACTTAAATATTGGATAATCCCATAGTCATCCCAGAATCCGGTGTCACAAGTGCATGAGCAATTTCTTGAAAATAAAGTACAATACGATAACTGTCCGGAATACAATTGGACAGAAAAAAATTACAATACTATGAAAGAGACTCTGCTGGCTGCGGGTCATCTCAAGAGATGCAGCTCACCTAAGTCTCTGTGTCAACCATGTCGTTGCGCCCAACGATGCCACTAGACGTACATGTGCATGTGCAATAAAAATGCACAGCAAGTGTAGTAAGTGTACAAAAACAACGTGTACCCAGTAAGTATCCCGTCTAATCTTGAAGAAGTAATGACGAGAGGTCGACTTCGACATTCACTAGTGGTCCAATAAATAAATACCAAAATGTGTAGAAGCATGAATTTTATAAAGTGAGTTCAAACTCAATAAGCATGAAGTAGGTAAACAAGTCTTTTAATAATAAGAGATTTTCAAACTTAGTATTTCATCATTTATCAATTTATCTTAGGCCAGAGAGGCAATATTATCATTTATAAATGTCAAGGCAAGCAATACAAGCATGCGAAAATCATGTTGAGGTCGTACGGTCTGATCCAACAATATTTGAATTATGCACTGCCAGAGAGTCGACTGGCGCGAACCATACATGCATCTATTTAATCTACCGAGGCGTTTGGCCCGTTCCTCAAAAGATAAACATATTCAAACAGTCAATCAGGAATTCGTCAAGGGATAATTATCCAAAGAAAAGGGAAATTTCTCTTTTGAAAGTCAAGATAAATGATGTTTAGCCTTTTAGAAATATATTTACCAAGTTCGATATGATTAAGCCTTTTAGATTGTCAATAAAATTACAAGTACGGCAAGTAAAGCATGCTTTGGGTCCTAGACTACCCGAACATAAGCATAATAGCAGCTACGCACAGACTCACGTCACCTTGTGCGTACGTAGCCCCCATAAATAGGATCACATATTTAATTATTTCACCTATGGGGTTAATTCCCTCTTAAAAGGTTAGAAAGGAGACTTACCTCGCTCCGAAGTTTCATAGCCGGCTTCCAAGCCCTTACGACGACTCAAACCTATGCACAACGCTCCAAAACTAGCCAATAATTATGAAAACCCATTAATATACGCTCGAATACTCATTATAATCCAATTTGTAACAATTTCTAACCCCGATGGAAAAGTCGATAGAAATCACCCTTGGGCCCACGTGCTCGGATTCTGAAATTTTTCGAAGATAAAGTTTACTCGAAACCTCACGAGCTCAAATATATAAATTACTCTCAATTTCATGTCCAAAATTGTGGTCAAAATCCAAGAATACCAAATTTCTAGGTTTTCCCAAAATTCTAATTTTTTACCAATTTTCATGCTTGAATCCGCAACAAAACTATGCATGTAACTTAAAAGGGGTGGGATGAACTTACCTCATGTTTGATGATGAAATCCCCCTCTTCAAAGACTCCAAAATCGCCCAATCAAAGTGAAAATGTGAGAAAAATGAGCCAAAACCCCGTTTTTATAAAACACACTGCCCAGCCCGACCTCTTGCACTTGCGGTCTACCAGCCACTTCTGCGGCTTCGCACCTGTGGAAGTTCCCATCGCAGGTGCGGTCTCAGCTAAACTCGACCACATCCGCTTCTGCGGGCTGAATCCGCTCCTGCGGTTCGCTTCTGCGGAGCCCCGACCGCTTCTGCGGTCTTGTTTCTGCGGGAGCTGCGTCGCACTTACGCCCCCTGCCAAGCCCAGTCAAATTTTGCTTCTGCGGCTTCCTTCACGCTTCTGCAGCCTCGCACCTGCGGTGCCCACTCCGCAGGTGCGATTACACCAGCAGTCCTCAGCTTCAGTAGTTCTTTAACTTCAAACATTGATCTGTTTACCATCCAAAATCATCCTGAGACCCCTGGGACCCCGTCCAATTACACCAACCAGTTCCAAAACACATTACGAACTTAGTCGAGCCTTGAAATCACATCAAACAACACTAAAATCACAAATCACACTCCAATTCAAGCTTAATGAACTTTAGAATTTCAAACTTCTATATTCAATGCCGAAACTTATCAAATCACGTCCGATTGACCTCAAATTTTGCACACATCATATTCAACATTACGGGCCTACTCCAACTTCCGAAATCGAAATCGGAATCCAACCCCGATATCAAAAGTCCACTTCCGGTCAAACTTCTCAAAAACCTTCAAATTTCTAGTTTTCGCCAAATGACCCCAAAATAACCTACGGACCTCCAAACCCACTTTCGGAAGCGCTCCTAATACCAGAATCACCATACGGAGCTATTCCCAGACTTGAAATCCTATAGGGACATCGATAGCATTGAAATGCACTTCAACCCAAATTTATGAAATTCTTCTAAAAATGCTAACTTCCACAATAGGCGTTGAAACGCTCCTGGGTCATCCAAAACCCGATCCGGACATAAACCCAAGTCCGAAATTATCATACGAACCTGAAAAAACCTTTAAATCATGATGCCGTGGTCGTTTACTCAAAAATTCAATCTTAGTAAATTCCTCCAACTTAAAGCTTCTGAAATGAGAATTCTCTTTCCAAATCAACTCCGAACTTCTCGGAATTCAATTTCGACCATAGGTACAAGTCATAATACCTGAAGTGAAGCTGCTCATGGCCTCAAACCGATGAACGACGTGGTAGAGCTCAAAACGATCGGTCCGGTCGTTACATTCTCTCCCACTTAAACCTACATTCATCCTCAAACGTGCTGAGAGTTGCGATGGAGTTTTCCGAAATCACTAATTAACACCTCGTGCACCTACCCGTGCTACCACAACTCAGTTGAGGACATTATCTTGAGCGAATCCAAAGATATTCTCTTATATCTAGGCAAATAAGCCTTAGATCCCAATTCCAACATGCGGAATTCTCTGTCAGGCCTGCTTCTAACATACGAGTGAGTGTATTGGTAAAAAAGAATTGCACACGTAAGCCAGTTTTTGACAACTCAGCCAGTTACGTGGACACAAGAGAACGAGAAAGCTGGATGTGATTCTTTGAAGAGGTACGGAACAAAGAGGCACGATCCAATAAACCCACGAGCTTATCAGCCATGGGAAACTCAACTTGATCAAAACAGGGAAGAGTCACGGTCAGAATGAATCTAGACAAAGTTACGGGCAGATTCAAGAACCCACAATTGATTACTCTAACGTTATGTAACCGTACCCCAATTACCGTTATCCTTTGTAACGTCTCATTAATATCATAATTAGTCATTAATGAGCAACCATTGCAAGATTTTTACGTTATATCAAGGAATCTCCTATATAGGGGAGGGGAATACAGCTTGTAAAGGCATCTGGTTCTCGGATACAATTTACTTCGCTTTTCTATCTTTCTGCAATATTGTCTATTATTCATTTTTCTATATTTCCTTGATTATCAGTAACCCGAGTTCATCCTAGAAATATCTTTAGTCAAGGGATCTAATTCTTTGGATAAACAACGAGCATCGCATCAATCACTACACGATGTACCAAAACATGACTGCATTTCTTAGCTGAATTCACACCAGGCACCCCATCATTCACATGACCATGATAACACTCTCTGATCACAATATCCAACATTCCACGAATCTGATGCTCCCAATGCACCTCATGACATATATCAGTCTTGTCCCAACTTTTGCAATACCGCCACGACGAAAGAGATGTGTAGAAATTCATAACCAACTGTCCAGTCAACAAATCATTGAGTATATACTCCTAACAAGAACCATTGCATAATTATGAACCAAATAATGGCATTTTCTCTTTAATATATTTCATATAATTCAATCACACTGATCCTAGATCCAATAATCTCGTCTCACTCAGTACGAGTTGCTCAGGCAATAAGCCACCCCAGACATGACCAATAGTATCACATGATGCCACAACGTGTCAATAAACTAAAAACTTGAACGTGATACATAAGAAAACGAACTCGGGAAGGGACTACTCAACTCACGCAACAAATATGAACCTTCCTCAGAAAATGGGAAGCAAAACACACAAAAATAGAATATAGGGGATTGTACTCAACATCACACTGTTGCGGCGTGTAACCCGATCCAAACAACATACCCGTGGCGGCGTGCCACCCGATCCACACATAAAATCTATATAAGGAGACACATACCAAGCTAGAGTGCTCATTACTACAAAATACCGAAGATCGGCTACAAGCACTCTAAGTGCATAATATCATCCCTGGGGAGACAGATAGCGACATACGCTACAAAACTCAAGCACAACTGAGGTGCGATATATGATCTGAATCTCAAGAGCCATCCTGCTCACATAACACCATCGCTACGCGGAACCTCAACACATAAGAAATTTATCAAGCCGTTTCACAACTCACACGGCACAATATAATATTAAATGAAATAGCCGATGACGAAACAACATCCAACGTCCGAATACTTTTCCATGAGGAGCACTATGCTGAAATGAACATATCTGGCCTGATATAGAGCCCATATTCATATTTAAATTCATTCACATGCCTCAAGCCGATTCTGATCTCACCGTACTAGGCTAATAACCTTTCAAGGGTCCATAATAACCCCCTTTATCCTATAACACACAAGAACAACAATCATAACCGGGACAAACTTCCACAATCCACAACCAAATGAACCGAGCACCCTCCAAGCATAAATTCTCAAATAAGCAATATTACCACATTCTTCATACTTGGTTTAAATCTTCAATCAATCAAGTGACTACATGTCACACTTATACGATCTTCCCGTGGAATACACTTCCACGACCGTCCGTACCAGGTAACAAGTCAACACATCCATACAATCAGCCACACTAATGCTGTAAATCAAATCGAGAATCCATAGCCAGGGTGCAAAGACTCTTTCACAAAACACCGGTCTCAGGTGATGCTGAAGACAATACCAGCTTATTCTAAACACTCAAATCTCTTTCCTGCTCATCTGACCTAGTGACATTCTTGCCAACAACGAACCGCAACCTTGATCCTCACTTTCAAATTTCATACCGCTCATTGCACCTAACATGCCAATAGGCGATAGCACAAGAATTTCATCATAACTCCTGAACCACTAATAGGGTAAACACTTCATCATATAGAAACCTTTCACTTAGCTCATTTCAAGAGAACCATAGCAACGCGAGAGTCAATTTTCATAACCGCAGAATATGCAAATCCTCAAGTAGTGGTCTAAACCGCCATAACCCTTCCGGGATCCGCCTACGCATAACAAGCCATAATACTTGAATACTCCCGAATAAAACCAATTACGGCGGCTGTCAAGCCTCCCACATACCATCACAATTCATATGTATAACTTAATCACGCTGAAGGAACTTATCACTGCCACCATTATGCCAATTCAACCGTGGCTAACCGATCCGGCTTATTTTAACTTATCCTTAACTTGACTCAGAAATAATAATAACTCCAGTCAACACATAACAACTCAATAAATCACTCATACTGAGTGGCCCTGTATCATGAGACCATGCTGTCTCAAACCCACGAACCATCTCATACCTTCCTGGTGCGCGTATTCACATATTCGAATGGTAAACCCATTCTGAAAATTCCTCTACGAATCCGAAGTCATTTACTCTCATTCATCCCAATGCTGCACTGCAAGGAAAAAATTTCATAGAACATTTCGAGCCTCTTATCATAATCTGCTGCAAAAGCTCGATTCTTAACCATATCGCGGGCTTGAAATCCTTAGGCACCGCATTTTAACCTTTGAATTTGCTAGTACCGTTGTTGAGAGTCACTCACTCTGGCTTGGTCCCGAACATAATCAACCCCAAGGCTCCGTTGGCCCATGAACACCCATCTCAATGAAGCACTCCGTTGAATCACTTCCCTTGTAAGTCACCTTTGTACGAAGCATAAATCTTAAATCTTCCTAGAGCCCGAACATGAGTCGAATAAGCCAGGTATAGCACACCTTTATCAATTCCTTTGCTCAAATTACCACTTATGTTCTTTTTCCTTAGCTGTATTAACTCACCAATACGCCGATAACTCGAAACCTCACAAGTATATAACCATGCAACCCAATCGTAGGTGGTGGGACTCTCCCATTTAGCTTGAAGCTATTATTACACAACTCTGGAACCCACCAGGATGATTATTGACATTATCTTGCTAAACCAACCCGCCAAATTTCTCAAAATCATCCTGTTAACGTTTCATGAACACTATGAATCTCTAGCAACATTCACATATTCGACCTCTTACTGGATAGTCGGTAAGATCCTTCGCAGAAGCTTCGCCAACCACGCGACTGCTGACCTACTCACAGGAGATAACCCACCTGTGGAAATTACATGCCGACATCTTCCAACGTCGCTGCACGGGGTACAATCACTACGACATCAATAACCCATCCTGAGCCCCTTCTCCTTCACCAACTGAACTGGTATGTTCACTCCTTATGGATATCAACTAAATGTGCGAAAATACCTCCCAATTCAAAGTTATATTGCATCCTTCTTTATACCAAGCAACTCCTTTCTGTTGCATCCAATCTCCCGCCATATAGTATCCCATATTTCAAATTTAGTCCGTGGACCCAATCACCGTCCATTAAAATTCCCAAATCACTCTAAACTTTCCTCCAGGTGTGTAGTTATCTTTCCACTGAACTCATATGCTATTCTGCCACTCTCCCACTTTGTTCAAACTCACTCCTTTAAGAAACTACTCGACTTTCGCTTCTTATACCTGGCCTTCTAGAAGTTTAACCACCGCCTGACATTTCCCCTTGTCCTTCCTCATCCTTTGTTGCCCAGTTGCTGCCTTAGATCAATATCTATCTCTATAGCACTTGAACCGATAGATCACTTTTAACTTCAACCATTTCCGAAGATCATCCTTCTCGAGCCGTCAGCATTAGAAATACCCATTCAATCCTGAACCACGCACCCCCCGATCTCTGACAGCCGTTTCTCCCGTACTATCTGACAATATCCTGCCCCAAAGGCGAATTGTAGAAGATCATAACACCGGCGAACTTAACATATTCATTTGAGGACGACTACACCACGTCGCAAATAAAAATTCCACCACACTTGAAAACACCAAGTATCTTTACTTCATCAACCCAACATGAATACTCATAGTCCGATTCTCTTTCCTCCATCAGAAATAAAATACTGAATCTCTAAATCTTGCACTGAGTAGACCTCCTTTCAAGTCATTCACTGCCCCGACACATGCGCAAGCATCCTACTATCACATCAATTACTGTGTGATAACCGTTCTTAAGCATCATAGCAACCTGTGCATAGCCTCAAAGCTCTCAGAAGTACAGCTACTGAGCTGAGACGACAGAATATCCTTCTGCAAGGCGACGATAATAGCCCAAATAACCACGAAAGGAGAAACATCTCGTACCACATCTGTAGTGCTCCGATTCTCTTTCCCACATCGCGTCGCATAAGATTGAATGTAAAGGAAATGAAGGCATAAGCCTCAAAGGGATCAAATCGCACGATGAGGAAATCAAGAAGGGAAGTGCTCCTAACAGCCCTGTAGCCTCTCGAAGATAAGTACAGACGTCTCCGTACCAATCCGCAAAACTCTACTAGACTCGCTCGTGACTCGTGAGACCTAAGGGAACCTAGTGCTCTGATACCACGTTGTCACGACCCAAAATCCATTAAGGGTCGTGATGGCGCCGGACACCACTGTCAGGCAAGACAACACCAAGAAATTAATTAAATTCTCATTTTAGTATTTTTGAAATCATTTATTTTCCTTACATTTCAACAATAACTAATGAAGTTCACTGAATAAATAATCATGTCTTTAACAAACTTACATATTGGATAATCCCATAGTTATCCCAGAACCCGGTGTCACAAGTGCATGAGCAATTTCTAGGAACTAAAGTACAATACGATAACTGTCTGGAATACAATTGGACAGATTAGAATTACAATACTCTGAAAGAGACTCTGCTGGTTGCGGGTCGTCTCAAGAGATGCAGCTCACCTAAGTCTCTGTGTCAACCATGTTGCTGCGCCCAACGAGGCCACTAACATACATGTGCATGTGCAATAAAAATGCACAGCAAGTGTAGTATGAGTACGAAAACAATGCGTACCCAGTAAGTATCCCGTCTAATCTCGAAGAAGCAGTGACGAGAGGTCGACTTCGACACTCACTAGTGGTCCAATAAATAAATACCAAAATGTGTAGAAGCATGGATTTTATAAAGTGATTTCAAACTCAATAAGCATGAAGCAGGTAAAGAAGTTTTTTAATAATAAGAGATTTCGAAAATTAGTATTTCATCATTTATCATTTTATCTCAGGCCAGAGAAGCAATATTAAAATTTATAAATGTCAAGGAAAGCAATACAAGCATGCGCAAATCATGTCGAGGTCGTACGACCCGATCCAACAATATTTAAATTTTGCACTACCAGAGGGTCGACTGGCGCGAACCATAGATGCATCTATTTAATCTACCGAGGCGTTCGGTCCGTTCCTCAAAAGATAAACATATTCAAACAGTCAATCAAGAATTCGTCAAGGGACAATTATCCAAAGAAAAGGGAAATTTCTCTTTTGAAAGTCAAGAAAATGATGTTTAGCCTTTTAGAAATGTATTTACCAAGTTCGATATGATTAAACCTTTTAGATTGTCAATAAAATTACAAGTACGACAAGTAAAGCATGCTTTTGGGTCCTAGACTATCCGGACATAAGCATAATAGCAGCTACGCACGGACTCCCATCACCTCGTGCGTACGTAGCCCCCACAAATTGGAGCACATATTTAATTATTTCACATATGGAGTTAATTCCTTCTTACAAGGTTAGAAAGGAGACTTATCTCGCTCTGATGTTTCATAACCGGCTTCCAAGCCCTTCTGATGACTCAAACCGTGCACAATGCTCCAAAACTAGACAATAATTATGTAAATCCATTAATATACGCTCGAATACTCATTATAATCCAATTTGTAATAATTTCTAACCCCGATCAAAAAGTCGATAAAAATCACACTCGGGCCCACGTGCCCGTATTCCGGTCGAAGATAAAGTTTACCCATAACCTCATGATCTCAAATATATAATTTAATTTCCATTTAATGTCCAAAATCGTGGTCAAAATCCAAGAATACCAAATTTCTAGGTTTTCCTCAAAATCCCAAATTTCTACAAATTTTCATGCAACCCACAACAAAACTATGCATTTAACTTACAAGGGGTGGGATGAACTTAACTCATGTTTGATGATGAAATACCCCTCTTTAAAGACTCCGAAATCGCCCAATCAAAGTGAAAATGTGAGAAAAATGAGCCAAAAACCCGTTTTTATAAAACACACTGCCCAGCCCAACCTCTCGCACCTGCGGTCTATCACCCGCTTCTGCGGCTCCACACCTGCAGAAATTCCCATCGCAGGTGCGTTCTTATCTAAACTCGACCACGTCCGCTTCTTCGGGCTGAATCCGCTCCTCCGGTTCGCTTCTGCGGAGTCCCGACCGCTTATGCGGTCTCGTTTTTGCGGGAGCAGCATCGCACCTGCGCCCCCAGCCAAGCCCAGTCCAATTCTGCTTCTGCGGCTTCCTTCACGCTTATGCGGGCTCACATCTGCGGTGCCCACTCCGCAGGTGCGATTACACCAGCAGTCCTCAGGTTCAGCAGCTCTTCAACTTCAAACCTTGATCCGTTTACCATCCGAAATCAATCCGAGGCCTCCAGGACCCCGTCCAATTACACCAACCAGTCCCAAAATACATTACGAACTTAGTCGAGCCTTGAAATAACATTAAACAACACTAAAATCATGAATCACACTCCAATTCAAGCTTAATGAACTTTATAATTTCAAACTTCTATATTTAATGCCGAAACCTATCAAATCACGTTCGATTGACCTCAAATTTTGCACACAAGTCACATTCAACATTACAGACCTACTTTAACTATTAGAATCGGAATTCGACCTCGATATCAAAAGTCCACTTCCGGTTAAACTTCTCAAAAACCTTCAAATTTTCTAACTTTCGCCAAATAACCCCAAAATAACCTACGGACCTCCAAGCCCATTTTCGGACGCGCCCCCAATACCAGAATCACCATACAGAGCTATTCCCAGACTCGGAATCCCAAACGGACATCGATAGCATTGAAATGCACTTCAACCCAAATTTATGAAATTCATGCGAAAATACTAACTTCCATAATAGGCGCCGAAACGCTCCCGGGTCATCCAAAACCTGATTCGCGCATACGCCCAAGTCCGAAATCATCATAAGAACCTGCGTAAACCTTCAAATCATGATTCCGAGGTCGTTTACTCAAAAATTAAATATTAGTAAATTCTTCCAACTTAAAGCTTCTGAAATGAGAATTCTCTTTCCAAATCAACTCCGAATTTCCAGGAATTCAATTTCAACCGTACGTACAAGTCATAATACCTGAAGTGAAGCTGCTTATGGACTCAAACCGCTGAATGATGCGCTAGAGCTCAAAACGACCGGTCGGGTCGTTACATATCTAGCATGATAGTTAGGTTGCTCGTTGAACTACTATGTCAACCAAATATCTAGAAATAACGTTGGATGGATCTTTTTTAGACCATTGTTTCTATTTTGATCTCGTTAAGAAATATTCGGGATAATAGCTTCCTGTTAAAAAATTTAAAGCACGTTGGGCAAAAAAATTCTCAATCACTAGAATTCTGAAGCAATTTTGGGGCAAATTCTAAAGAAAGTAGTAATTATGGTGATTGTTAGGATTTTGCCACGAAATAGTGACCATCGCCAGAAATTCAGCCACAATGTTGAGAAATTCTTGTGATTTGTCAGAATTTTATACCATAATTATGACGATCATCATAATTGCTACGTGCTTTAAAATTTTAGCACTTATTTGACTTTTTCCCAAAATTTCTCTTACTTAAATCAAAAAATTAATAGTGGCATAGAAATATAATTTGTGGTATTCTCCCTCCAAATATACTAGCAATAAGTATCTGATGCACAATAATGGCCAAGCCCGAGTTAAAAATGATACTTATATATATAATGTGAAAATGGCATGGTATAAAACTCTACGAAGAGAATTGTATTAAAAAGCCCTACTTTTAGATATTGGCATCTTATAGCCCAACATTAAGATCTTTTTATATTTAATTAGTATTTTATAGACAAAATTAGTTTTATACAAAATCAAAAGAAACGTACAACATTTTTCTCTCTATATATATATATCTATCTATCTCTATTTAATACCCTTGTTCTCTTTCTTCCCAAAATTTCACTCCAGATTTTTCGATCCCCAAAACTCTCTCTTCTTCTCCGATAATTACTTTGTTAGGTTTCCTCTTAGTCTTTTTCTTAGGTAATTCTCTTCATCTAGAATCTTTTGTAGAATTTCTCATAGCATATCAGCATTCTTTTCAAGTTGAAAGATGCGAAAAAATTCAACCTCTAAGAAATCAAATGTAAAGCTACAGTGGTCAAATCTTCATCTTTTCATGTATATGATGACTCTAATTTCAAAGTTTCAGTGTTAAAGAGGTCGAACACCACATGTAATATCTGCATTTATGTTTATTTGGGTCGACTCTATAGTTACGATTCTGAAGGGATATACCGTGCAAGCGTGAAGCATGGACATATCTTAAAAATCCCCCGTATATCGGTAGTTGAGGGGTTATAAAATCACGTATCTTTAGAATTAGGCTAATTTAATGCCAAAGTTTTTGGGATTCTAATGCCAAACTAAATTTAAGGCAAAAAATGATTAATGCATTGTTAGACGGTGTCAAGCATGATATAACAACCTATGAAGAGAACTGAATTAAAGCAGCTCTAATTAATTGGCGCAATACTTAAACGGGTCATCTATGTTGTCCTCAACAATCAGACAAGTACATCAGCTGACCACTTTATCATTTTAACACTTCAGGTGGCTATTAAGTATATCAAATAAATACCCGAGTGAAGCAGACCATATGCGTGAGTTACACTTGCCAATAACGTGTCAAATGAATCAATTAAAAAAAGACACGTATAATTTATAAAATAAAAAATTACACGTGTAATTAACAACAAAAGGACATTGAACGAAAAGACTTCTTCCGTAGTTTCAACTAAACCAGTGCCCTACCCCACCCCACCCCACCCCACCAACTACTCTTCTTTATTTCTTTCACTTATGTCATCCTTAAAAACTGAACCCTTAATCCATCTTATTCTATCGGTCATCCCAAATAATAGAACCCTCAACCTTTATTTGACTTATGTTTTCCACATAATCGTCGTACTTTTCTCTAATCGAAGATCACCGGACCGAACCTTCATTTGGAGATTTTGAATCTTCTCGAACAAACGCAAGATCTAGGCAGACGAGTTCTGATATCGAGTCAAGTTCAGGAGAGGTTTTCTCGGAGAAACGAAGTGATGAAGGAACTTGATGTTGGATTTGAGAAGGGAAATGAAGGAGTCGTCATCGTTGAAGTCAGTGGCGGAGATGACTCGGGGGCGGAGCGAATCGGCTTGAGAGATTAAAGAATTGAAACGTTCGGAAACGGATTTTTCTTTTTTGTGTTTCAAAAAAAATTGACCAATGAAGGCTCCGGCCAAACTTCCGGTCATTGTTCCAGCGGTAGCTTAAAGAGGTGAACTACTGAAATTTTGTGTGAAAAAGGTATAGTATTATTGCTGAAAGATTTTTTAGTGAGAAAATAATATAATGTGGGACCCGCTTCCAAAATTTAATTTATTTTAATTTTAAAACAAGAAATAATAAGTTTGATAAAACCTCACGCGCCCAAATGCAATTAAAATACATGTAATTTGCCAAGTCAATGTGAGGTGTCTCCTAGAAATACTGCCACTTGAATTGTCAAAATGGTAAAAAGGTCGGTTGAGGTATTTTTCTCATTTTTTAGAATAACTTAAAGAGGTTGTTTATGTATTTCTCCTATTTAATTGGTATTATAGCCAAAATTAATTTTATACAAAATCAAAAGAAACGTATAGCCCCCCCCCCCCCCTCTCTCTTTAACACCCTTGTTCTCTTTCTTTCCCGAATTTCACTCAAATTTTTCAATCCCCAAACTCTCTTTCTTCTCCGATAATTACTCTGTTAGGTTTCCTCTTAATATTTTTCTAAGGTAATTCTCTACATCTAGAATCCTTTTGTAGTATTTTCTATAGCATACCAATATTCTTTTCAACTTGAAAGATGGAAAAAATTCAACCTTTAAGAAATCAAAATTTAAAACTATAATGATCAAATCTTCATCTCTTCATGTAGATGATGACTCCGATTTCAAAGTTTCGATGTTAAAGGTGTCGAATTCACCATATGTAATATATGTGTTTGTCTTTATTTGGGTCGACTGGATAGTTACGAATTTGAAGGGATACACCGTGCAAGCATGAAGCGTGTACATAATCTTAAAAATGCCCCCTATACCGATATTTTAAGGGTTATAAAATCATGTTTGTTTGGAATTAGGCTATTTAATGCCAAAGTTTTTGGGCTTCTACAGCCAAACTAAATTTAAGGCCAAAATAATGCAAACTATATTAAAGCATTGGTATACGGTGTCAAGCATGGTATAACGACCTATGAAGAGAATTGGTATAAAAAAAACCCTAATTTTAGATATTGGCACCCTATAGCCCAACATTAAGGTTTTCTTATATTTAATTGATATTTTATAGCCAAAAATAGTTTTATATAAAATCAAAAGAAACATACAACACTCTCTCATTTTTCTCTCTTTAACGCTCTTGTTCTCTTTCTTCCCCAAATTTTGCTCTAGATTTTTTAATCCCCCAAATCTCTCTATTCTTCTTTGATAATTGTTCTGTTAGATTTTCTCTTAGTCTTTTTCTAGGGCAATACTCTACATCTAGAATCTTTTGTAGAGTTCTCATAGCATATCAGCATTCTTTTCAACTTGAAAAATGAAAAAAAATTCAACCTCTAAAAAATCAAAATTTAAAGCTATAGTGGTCAAATCTCCATCTCATAATATAGATTATGTCTTTGATTTCGAAGTTTCGGTGTTAAAGAGTCGAATTCACCACATGCAATATCTGTGTTTGTGTTTATTTGGGTCTACTAGATAGTTACGATTCTAAATAAATACATCGGGCAAGTGTGAAGTGTGGAAGAATCTTAAAAAATCCCTCTTATATCGGTATGTGAGTGGTTATAAAATTGTATCTGTTTGGGATTAGGCCAGGAGTGGGCATATTTCAGTTTGAACCGAAAAAATCGACCGAACCGAAAAAGATTTTATTTCGGTTCCGATTTTTTCGGTCGATTTTTTATAAAAAAAATTAAAATTCAGTTTTTCGGCCCGGTTGTCGGTTATTGGTTTTTTTATTTCGATTAACCGAAAAACCGAAATATTTGTACATGGACTCTTTAAACTATATATACTTACATAGTTATTAGGCTAAGGCCCACCCCTATTCCAATTTCCAAATACTCAGCCCAAACCCCAAACCCAATTGCCCAAAATAAATCCCTAAACGGCAGCCTTAACCCTTAGGGCTTTTCTCTCTTCTCCCATTCTTAATTAATCCAAATAAGTGAATAACTTAGGGATTTTTTTTCTGAGTCTTCTCCCTCTCGCTCTCAGTCTCTCTATCGGTGGCCATTGGAACTGTAAGCTTCATCTGGAACTGGTAAGCTTCATCTGGAACTGGGTAAGGTTCATCTGGAATGGAGCCATTGGCAGCTTCATCTCTAGGGCTCCTTTCTTGTGCCGGTAACTGGTAAGCTTCATCTGCTTCGTCTCTCATTTCTTCAATTCCTGCATGTTTCAGTATTCTTTTAGCGTAACATTGTATCCATTGAAAGCTTAGTTATATATCAGTTTGAACATATATTAGTATCATGTACTGTTATGACATTCCTAAGTTCTTCGTGCACACAAATTATCATTATTAGTTAATAGTATATGTGGATTTTTGTAAATTTTCTATTTGTTCAATTGTTCTGCTTGTATAGTTGTATTCAATTCTTGTCCAGAATTTTTCTCTTTGTTCTGCTTGTATTCAATTCTTGTCCAGAATACCCTATAGCCTTAGGTATTCAATTCTTGTCCAGAATAGTAAGCTCACTGAAATATATTGTTCTGCTTGTATTCGTTTTTGTAGATGGAATGAAATGGAAGTAGGATAAGCGAAGCCTGCGAAGGTGAGGGTTCAAATGATAGCATACCCAACACCGAAGGTTTCATTCCAGACAATCTTGATGAAGCTCCAAAGAAAAGGAAAGTGATGCGACCTAGATTTGAAGCTTGGAACCATTTTGAGAAGTATGATGATCCTAGTGGAGTTCAAAGAGAAAGATGTAAGTAGTGTCAAAAAACTTATGCTGCTGCTACGAACGGTAATGGTACTACATCAATGAAAAATCATCTCGTTAAGTGTCCCAAAATGCCCCGTAGCATGAAAAATAGTCAAACACAATTAAGTTTTCTACCAACTTCAAATGGGGCAACTGAAGGGGTGCTTACCACTTGGAAATTTGATCAAGCACTTAGTAGGAAAGCTTTAGCTCAAATGATAGTTTTGGATGAACTGCCATTTAGTTTTGCTGAAAAGGAGGGATTTAAGAAGTTTATAGGAGTCACAATACCTCAATTTCAAATTCCTTCTCGTAGAACATTGACTAGAGATTGTTATGAACTTTATTGTGAGCAAAGGCAAAGTTTGAAGAAGTCCTTCAATGAAGCACGTCCTAAAATCTGTCTTACAACAGATACTTGGACTTCTATACAAAGAATAAACTATATGTGTCTTACTGCTCACTTTATTGATAGAGATTGGAAATTGCATAAAAGGATAATAAACTTTTGTCCCATCTCTAGTCATAAGGGTGATGATATGGCATCGGTTATTACTAATTGCTTGCTTGATTGGGGTTTGAAAAATGTATTTACTATAACGGTAGATAATGTTAGTTCCAATGATGTCACAGTAAGAGAAGTGTCTAAACAATTGACTACTTGGGGAACTAATATAATGAATGGTAAACACTTGCATGTTAGATTTATGGCTCACATACTTAATATCATTGTACAAGATGGGTTGAAAGAAATTGGTGTCTCTATCAAGAGAGTTAGACAAGCTGTGAGATACATTATACAATCTCCCGCTAGGATTAGAAAGTTTAAAGAATGTTGTGAATCTCAAAAGTTAACTTCCAAGAGAACATTATGCTTAGATGTTTCTACTCGATGGAACTCTACATACATGATGTTAGACACAACACAATAATTTGAGCTTGCCTTTGACAAATATAGTTTCTTTGATACTGGATTGTTGCATCATCTTCGTACCTATGTATGTGAAGATGGAACTAGTGCAGGTGATCTCACAAGTGCTGACTGGGATAATGTGAGAATAATGATAAAATTTCTTGAAGCTTTTTATTTGCTTATTTGAGGGTCTCTGGTTCTCTTTATGTCACTTCCAATGTGCATTTTGTTGAAATTTGTGAACTTGATCTTATTTTGAAAGAATGGATGGAAAATGAAGATGGTAGTTTGAAAGAAATGGCAAAAAAAATGAAAGAAAAATTTGTCAAGTATTGGAGTGAACCTGAAAAAATGAACAAGATGATCTTTATTGCATCAATTTTGGATCCCCGTAACAAGCTTGAATATGTTCCTTTTGTAATTGTGAGGATGTTTGGAGAAAAAGAAGGGAAAAATTTGAATTTAGAAGTGAAAAATTATATGGATTCTTTGTTTGATTATTATGTAAAGAAAATTTCAAAAGGATCTTCATCTGTAGCTACTATAAGTGGTTATGGTAGCTTTTTGAAAAGGGGAACAATGAGAACGAAATTGGTATTTGAGAAACATAAGGAAGTGACAGGAGGTTTAGGTACTAAATCAGAGTTAGAAAGATATCTTGCTGAAGATCTTGAGCCTGAAACAGAGGACTTTAAAATCTTGAAGTGGTGGAAAATCAATGAGCCTAGATTTCCCATTCTTGCGGAGATGGCTCGTGATGTGTTAGCAATTCCTATTTCAAGTGTTGCATCCGAATGTGCATTCAGCACGGGAGGTCGCATTCTTGACCCATTCAGGAGTTCGTTGACGCCTAAACTGGTGCAATCTCTTATTTGTCTTCAAGATTGGCTTAGAAGTGAACCTATTCCTACTAAAGTTGAGGAAGACTTGGAGTATCTGGAACAACTAGAACTTGGTAATTATTTGTGTTTTGCATTTATTATATTACAAATAGTGTATTTAACACTAATGCATGACAAAGTTTTCTTTAATATTTTCCTTAGATTTGGCTAATTGTGCAAAAGATTCAACTATTATTGACATATAGTTGCAACCAAGATTCAACTATTTTTGAACTTTTCTCACAATACCTTCATTTTTGTGCTATGAATCTCACAGTGCCTTCTTCACTTTACATAGGTACGAAGATGTTTTGACTGATGGTGTTGTAGCAGACTAGCAGGGGCTGCTTTTGGTGCTGGAGCAACTGTCTTGTGTCTCTTATGTCATGTAGTAGTAGTGCTGGTTTCATATAGTAGTAGTGCTGGACTAGAAGGGGCTGTTTTTTGGTTATGTAATGTAAATAATGTAATGCTCTTTTGGTTGTAAGTTGTAATTACTAGTAGTGTTGAACTAAAATACTATATTTTGTATGGTGGAACTGTAAACTGTTTGTGGACAGTGGAATTGGTATTTGGTATGAATTCACTTAAGAGCAGTGAACTAAGCTTCATTAACATTAATTGGTGTTTGGTACCAATTTGAGGTTAATTGGTATTTGGTACCAATTTGATTAATTGGTTGTAAGTTGTAACGTTCAGTTCACTGTTTCAGTGTTTTGTGGTCTTTGCCTCTTTAGTCTTTGGTTACCACTGGTTCATTGGACTAGTTGATTCTTGCAATGAATTCAAATCAGGAATGAGATTCCAATCAGAATCTTGCAATGAATTCCAATCATTGCCTAATATACTAATGTAAAATTGGGCCTAGTGTAGTAGTTTATATATGGCTTAGCCTATATAGTATGTATAGTTTATGCATATGTAAAATGAATAGATACTGGATTGTTTATGACTATGTAAATAAAAGAATAGATTTTGGAAAAAACCAACAAACTAGTCCAATTTTTACGCAGAAGAAGCCCAACCCAATATGATAATGTTCAAATCGAAAACCGACCCAAAATAAACCGAACCGAAATTCCAAAATCGAACTAAACCGAACTTATTTCAGTTCGGTTTCGGTTACTATATTTACAAAAACAAAAATCGAATAATCGAACCGAATTTTATCAAACCGAACCGAACCGACCGAACGTCCACCCCTAGATTAGGCTATTTAATGCCAAACCTAAATTTAAGGCAAAAAATGTCAATTATATTAATACATTGTTATACGGTGTCAAGCATGGTATAACAACTTATGAAGAGAATTGATATTAAAAAAAGCTCTAGTTTTAGATATTAGCACCCTACAGCCCAACATTAAGATTTTCTTATATTTAATTGGTGTTTTATAGCCAAAATTAGTTATATACAAAATCTAAATAAACATACAACACTCCCTCCTCTCTCTCTCTCTCTCTCTCTCCTCTCTCTCTCTCTAATGCTTTTGTTTTCTTTCCTCCCCAAATTTCACTTCATATTTTTCAGTCACTCAAATCTCTCTCTTCTTCTCCGATAATTACTCTATTAGGTCCTCTTAATTTTTTTCTTGGGTAATTCTCCACATCTAGAATCTTTTGTAGAATTTCCCATAACATATCATCATTCTTTTCAACTTGAAAGATTGGAAAAAATTTAACCTTTAAGAAATCAAAATCTAAAGCTACGGTGGTCAAATCTTCATCTTTTCTTGTAGATGATGACTCTGATTTTGAAATTTCAATGTTAAAGAGGTCAAACTCACCACATGCAATATATGCTTTTGTACTTATTTAGGTCGACTAGATAGTTACCATCGTGAAGTGGTACATCGTGTAAGCGTGAAAGAATCTTAAAAATCCCCTCTATATCGATATTTCAGGGGTTATAAAATCGATTTGCTTAAGAAAAACCTAAATCCAAAAACGCTCTCTCCTCTCTCCTCTCTCCTCTCTCTAGGCGACATTGAAATCTAGCAGATGCCATGGCCATGTAGCTCTCTCCCCAGCCTAGGGCGGTAGGAGAGACAATTAAAAACATCAATTCAACATCATCATATGCAGTGCTACTGGAAAACAAACAAATTGGCAAAGTTCCGGCAAAAATCGAGCTAAAACAGGTGGAGTTCGTCCATGGTGAAGCTACAATCAAATTTACAATGGAGGAAATACATCAATATGCTAAGGAGGAAGGGTTAAATCAAGCTTTGGTGATTAAATTCTCACAAGATCAATATGATATGCAGGAAATTCGAAAATTGCTGCCTAAACAATTTGGAACTCAAGGTAGCTGCCTCGTCGAATGGCTTGCAAGAAGACATATTTTGATCAGGTTTGATAGACATGACGACTATATTCTTGTTGCTGCAAAATCTGTTGACTACTTAGTAGTTAATGGACAAGAATTACATATGCGAATTTTTCCATGGACCATTAGTTTCAATCCTAAAGAGGAGACCTCCAAAGCTTTTGTGTAGATATCGTTTCCTAGCCTGCCTTCTATATTATTTGCAAAGCAGTCATTGTTGTCTATTGCTTCAGCAGGAGGTAAACCACTAGCAATAGATAAAGCAACTCAATGGAAGTCAAGACCTAGCACGGCTAGGGTTAAGGTTGAACTTTATCTTCAAGGTAATTTGCCGCAAAACTTGAGGATCAAATTAGTGGATGAAAAAACTGGTAAGGTAATCGAGCATGTCCAGAAATTTGTCTATGATAACCTGCCCCTATATTGCACATGTTGCAACCGTCAAGGTCATGATGTAAATACATGCCGTTTGATCTCGACAAATAATCGTGATAGTGGATTGAAAAGTGATATTGAGAAAACTGATGATTCCAGATTGTCGAAAAGTTTCAAGGAGACTTGAGAAAGATGCTTAATGAAAAGAGACGACTACATGGTATAATTGAGGCAGCATCAACAGATGGACCAAAAGCAGCGCCAACTGATGCTAATATCCCTGATGGTGCACCGATTCTCAACAATTCTGGGATCTCAAAGAATGTTGTTAATGTTCATGTCGATCAAGCCTTAGCTAGGATGTCTCCAGAGGCGGATCCAAACTTTAAACTCTATGGGTTCAACTTTTAAGATTTTTAGCATTGAACTCGTTATATTTTTAAAAATATGGGTTTAAATCTACTATTTGTTGCATTTTTAGTAGATTTTTACACATAAATTTATGTTTTGCACCCAAAATTATGGGTTCAGTTGAACCCCTTACCTATATGCTACGTACGCCCCTGGATGTCTCAAGCTATGGCTATGGAAACAGGAAATAGGGTGTTGAAAGATTGAGGGAATGGCAGTGATATAGTGACAGTAGCAGGAGGTGATCGACCTATTACTGCTACAGGTGAACAAGCTGATAATGCAACAGGTTACAAAGCTAATGTTGTGAATGATGAGGGGCATGAACATGTAGGTGTTGAGGCTTTGGAGTGTGCAGATGCTACAGCTTCTAAGAGAATTCAGTTGGAGTTGTGCAGGCTAATACTGGGGCTTTGAAACCTACTGTTGATCGAGCAACAATTTATCCTAAGGTTAAAAGTGTTGGGCAGTTGGAGTAGCTACTGCACAAAAATCTGAAGTTCAAGGTGTGCAAAATGCAAAAGCTGGAGACTGGTCTATGGTGCATCGATCACATCCATCTCTAAACAAAAGGAATGATCATGCTCCTACAAAGCTGGTAAGTACACCAAAGGACGTTAGTATCTCTAACTCTTTTACGGCGTTTGTGAATGTAATGCCCGGTCGGTCCTCCCGTAGAATTTGCATTATTATTGTTGTTATTGCCTTGTCATAGGTTGGTTATACTATTATTGATGTGTTAGAGTTGGTAGGCTTGAAATCGAAATGGTTGTAGTGAGAGTTTAGTCGCTTAGTCTTTAAAAATAGCCTTGAAGTTGGAAAAGTCAACTGAGAGTTGACTTTTTGGGAAACGACCTCGGAATGCGAATTTTATGGCTCGAATAGCTTTGTTAGGTGATTTGGGACTTAGGAGTGTGTTCGGAATATTTTCGTGATGTCCGATGTAGAATTAGGCTTGAATTGACGAAAGTTAGTTTTTGGCGATTTCCGGTCGGCAGTGAAAAATAGACTATCGGGGTCGGAATGGAATTTCGGAAGTTGTAACAGGTTCATAATGTCATTTTGGATATGTCTGCAAAATTTCAAGTCAATCGGAGTTGTTTTGGATAGTTTTGGCATCGTTCGAGGATTTTAGAAATTTCAAAGTTCTTAGGCTTGAATTTGATGTGATTTTGGTGTTTTGATGTTATTTTTAGTGTTTCGGGAGTGCAACCAAGTTTGAATGATCATATATGAGGTATTGGTATGTTTGGTTGGGGTCCCGAAGGGCTCGGGATTGATTTCGGGTGATTAACGGGAGTTTTAAAGTTGGTAAAATGTAGCTTCAGCTGCTGGTGCTAGTGTGACCGCACCTGCGAAAGTGTGACCACAGGTGCGGGCCCGCAGGAGCGAGTAAAGCTCCGCATATGCGGAATTTGGGAGGAGGATCGCACCTGCGAAGTCGCAGGTGCGGAGAAGGGGTCGCAGGTGCGGATGCTCCGCAGGTGCAGACCTGAGACCGCAGGTGCGGGTCCGCAAGTGCGGAACCACTGTTCAGAAAGTATAAAAACCTGCCTCCGCGATTTTTAACCATTTTTTCACCATTGTTGTACGGGTTCCGAGGTTTTTGAGGGATTTTGAAGAGGGGAGCGTTGGTTCATCATTGAGGTAAGGTTTTTGGACTTAATAACTCAATTATATGTGATTGGAGACCTTATATCAGTGTTTAATTATGAAAATCAGTAGGAAAAAAGTGGGGTTAGGGCTTGAAGTTTTGAGACCTTTAGGGGTCGATTTGAGGGGTCAAACGAACTCCAATTTTAGTGTTATTTATATTTACAGACTCGTGAGATGATGAAGAACAGTTTGGTATAAAAAAGTTTGCGTTTCGGGACGTGGGCTCGGGGGTTTTGACTAATTTTGAGTTTTGAGCTAAATTTGGTAATTTTCAATGGGAATTCATTCCTTAAGCATAATTTGATAATAAAAATCTGAACTTGGTAGATTTGGAGCACTCAGAGGCCGGATTTAGAGGCAAAGGCACTGCGGAATAGTATTTTAGCCGGTTTTGAGGTAAGTAATGTTTCCAAACTTGGTTTTGAGGGTTCGAAAGCCCGAGATAAATGATTTATGACTATTGTTGAGGTTATGCACTTGCCAAGTGAGAGGCGTGCGGGCGTGCACCGAGTATTTGCGGCCTAGCTTATCCCATGGCACCGCTTAGTGATTATTCCCTGATGATATATGTGCTTCTGTTAATGTGGTAATTGTGAACCTGTTAGAAATCATGTTAAGTATAAATGCTATGCTGAGACCCCAGTGGTCGTATATTACTGTCTCATTTTTTGATTATTTGATGTCATATACTCAATCCTGTTATAGCATATCACTTCATACCTCAGTCTCAGTATTGTTAATTACATGCATACTTGTCATTGTTTCGGGCTGATGGAGGCATTTGTGATCCATGTGAGTGAGACTGAAGAGTAATGACTGAGTGAGGCCGAGAGCCTGTTATTGAGACAGTTATGAGAATGGATTGCACACCGCAGCGATATTTAAATCATGCCTTCGTTGGCTTGATATGGCGCTTGGGCCACTAGGGCCCCTCCGAAGTCTTTACACCCCTAGTGAGCGCATTGATGATGAGGGATGGATCTTCCCTGGGCATGGATCTTGTCTGAAGCTGATGTTAAGTGAGGGATGGATCTTACCTGGGCATGGATCTTGTCCGAAGCTGATGTTATGTGAGGGATGGATCTTCCCTGGATATGGATATTGTCCGAGTGTTGTATTCCGGAGATGGATCTTCTCCGTGGGGGCTGGACTGGCCTTTTTCCTCAGTACGGAGTGACTACGGTCACCGGTGTTTATGCATATTCCGGGATGGAACTTCCCTGGGCCTGAGAGCCATATATAGTACTAAGTGGACTTCTGTGGGAGAGTTGTGAGCACTACGTACACTTTCACACTGTGACATTTTGGCATGTAGAACATATGGAGGTATATCTAGTATATTCTGTTGTTATTTTCTGATAAACTGTGAACATGCCTAAATTTTATACGCTGATGATTTAATTATTGAGGTTTAGTCTGTCACTACCTCTCAGCCCATAGTTTGTGTCCGTTACTTCTGAGTTGGTGTACTCACGTTACCCCATGCACCTTGTGTGCAGATCCAGGTACACCGGGACCCGATAGTGGTTATTGAGCAGCTGTCAGAGTTTTCATTGGAGTTGTCGAGGTAGCAGCTGGTGATCGCGACCTCGTCTTCTCTTTCTTATTCTACCTGTTGNTTTTTATTTCAAATATTGTTTTTAAACTTCAGACTCTTAGTATTATTAATAAATTCGTTTAAAATCGCATTTTTACTGGAAATTGAATTTAGCTTAGTTAAAAAGGGAGGCTTGCCTGGTGCCACGACAGGCGCCATCACGACTCTGAAATTGGGTCGTGACAATGAAGGAATCTGGTATGGATAGAAATCAGATTGTAGGATAAACTTCTACTGATAATGAACAGGAAGATGCTCTGGGGATTTTGCAGCATAAGGAGATAAGTGCAAGTCCAAAAAAGAGGCAGGAGATGTCTCCAGGCAGTGCAAAAAACCAGCAAATTGTTCCAGTTATGGTAGCAAGGCAGTTGCAGCTACTGAAGCAACACCAACATTACATAAATCTGATCCAGACTTAGCTAAAATTACTAAGGAGTTCCAAGAAGCTATGTTGATGCATACTACTCCAAAGATCAAGGCTCTATTGGTTACTTTGAATACCTTCATTCATGACGTTCCGTCCAGTCAATGGAGTCGTTTGGTGAGAGAGATGGAAAGTCTAGTCAGCAACTTTTATCTACTGGAAATAACAAACAAGTAGAGAAAAGTATGGCTACAATATCTCAAGCAAATTCTACAAATAAAATGCTTGTTTCTAAGGAACGACAAGTTGTGACGAGTGAAGATGAGTTAAGTGATGAACATGTCTAGAATTTAAATGAGCTACAGGAGGCAGTTATCTGTAAGTGTAAGACATGGTCTAACCAAGTAGAAGAGTATGAAGAAAATGAAGAAAATCATGTTGGTGATTCCTAGGAGCTAAACACTCAAGAAATTGGTTCGTTAACACGACAAGGTGATTAAGAAAAGGAAGGGGCAGTAGCTGTGGTTGAGCAGGTTGCTAGTCTATCTTTTAGTGAGCAATGCAAGACAAATCTAAGTCCTAATGTTGCTTCTATTGTTCCTACTGGACAGCAGCTATCAGGTGCAGTTTCTAAGCTTAATTTGATCCAAAAATCCACTGGACAGGTAGTGTAACGACCCGACCGGTCGTTTTGAGCTCTAGCGCGTCGTTCAGCAGTTTGAGGCCACGAGCAACTTCACTTCAGGTATTATGACTTGTATGCATGGCCGGAATTGAGTTTAGGAAAGTTAGGAGTTGATTTGGAAAAAGAGTTCTCATTTCAGAAGCTTTAAGTTGAAAGAATTGAATAAGATTGGATTTTTGAGTAAACGACCTTGGAATCTAGATTTGTATGTTCCAACAGGTTCGTATGATGATTTTGGGCTTGGGCGTATGTCCGGATCGAGTTTTGGATGACCCGGGAACGTTTCGGCGCCTATCGTGGAAGTTAGAATTTTTGGAAGAATTTCATAAATTTGGGTTGAAATGTATTTCAATGTTATCGATATCCGTTTGGGATTCCGAGTCTGGGAATAGCTCCGTATGGTTATTCTGGTGTTGGGAGAGTGATCAGAAGTGGATTTGGAGGTCCGTAGGTCATTTTGGAGTCATTTGGCTAAAGTTAGGAATTTGAAAGTTTTTGAGAAGTTTGACCGGAGGTGGACATTTTGATATTGGGGTCGGATTCCAATTTCGGAAGTTAGAGTAGGTCTGTAATGTCAAATATGACTTGTGTGCAAAATTTGAGGTCAATCGGACGTGATTTGATAGGTTTCAGCATCGAATGAAGAAGTTTGAAGTTCTAAAGTTTATCAAGCTTGAATTGGAGTGTGATTCATGGTTTTGGCGTCGTTTGATGTGATTTGAAGGCTCGACTAGGTTCATAATGTGTTTTGGAACTGATTGGTGTGATTGGACGGGGTCCCGGGGGCCTCGAGTGGATTCCGGGTAGTTAACGGATCGAATTTGAGTTGGGAGAAAGAGCTGAAGCATGTTATCAACTGGTGTAACCGTACCTGCAAGGTCTTGGCCGCAGGTGCGGAGCCGCAGAAACAGCCAAAGGAGAAGATGCGGTTGAGAAAGGAAATGTTGGGACCGCAGATGCGGTCATCTTGCCGCAGAAGCGGGACCGTACCTGTGGAAGGGGAAGCGCAGAAGCGGAGTGAGGGGCCTGGTGGAAGACCACAGAAGCGGTAGTGGGGCTGCACCTGCGAAACCGCAGAAGCAGTCAAGAGACTGCAGGTGTGAAAATCGGATTGGGCAGTGTGTTCTTTTAAAGCGAGAGTTTGTCTCATTTTCACCATATTTCCTCCAATGGAGCCGATTTTGGAGTAACTTGGGAGTGACATTTTCATCACCAAGCATGAGGTAAGTGGTTTATACTAGTCTTGAGTAAAATACATGATTATATATGGATCTGAACATGAAAATCTGTATAGATTGTGGGGTTTGTGGTAGAAGACCTAGAATTTGGTATTTTTAATTTTGACCACGAATTTGGGCATGGAATTGGAAACAAAATATATATATTTGAGTTAGTAAAGTTATGGGTAATCATTATCTTCGAAAAAATTTGGAATCCGGGCATGTGAGATTTTGTTAACTTTTCGAGCGGAGTTGGGAATTGAGATAAAATGAATTGTTGTGAGTATTTGAGCATATATTAATGGGTTTGCATAATTACTGGCTAGTTTTGGAGCGTTGTGCATCGATTTGAGTCGTCGGAAGGGCTTGGAAGCCGGTTATAAAACTTCAGAGCAAGGTAAGTCTCCTTTCTAACCTTGTAAGAGGGAATTGTCCTCATAGGTAAAATAATCAATTATGTTCTTCTATCTGTGGGGGCTACGTACACACGAGGTGATGAGAGTTTGTGCATAGCTGCTAGTTATGCCTATGTCCGGGTAGTTTTAGGCTTACATCATGCCTTGTTGATATTATTATTGCTTTATGCTTATTGAACGTTTTTGAAAGGAGTCGAAATTGTTATAAAAATGGGGATCTTGAAAGTTTTCATTGAAATTTTATATTTTGAAAAGAATAGAAGAATACTTTAATAATTTGAAAAATCTATATTTTACCGCGTTGCATGTATAATTCGCGAACGGGGTAATTCCTCTAAATTTATAATTAACCGCGTCACATGTATGATTCGCAAGCGGATTATTGACTTCTATTACTCTTATAGGATCGGGTCGTTCGCCTTGGCAGGATTTATGTACCACACTCTCATAGGAGCGGGTCGTTCGCCTCGACAGGTTAATAGATACATCTATGCTTCGCGTTGTTCGACCCTCGCAGTGCACAATTTACTTTTATGTTGGATCGGGTCGTACGCCTCGGCATTTCCTATATATATATATATATATTATCCTCATGGAATCGTGCGTAATATTCGGCAAAAAGCTGGTGTATCTGAGGTGGTTTTCCCTGATTTGAATTATGACAATATCTTGATGGAATCCATTATGTATATACATATATATTCTCCGATTACGGAGGAAGTTTTCAAGTGGAGAGTTTGAGTAGGATTGTAAAGAGCGGAATTGTACCGCGTAATTTATGTATGTTTATTCCATATATTTACTCTGTTTCTTATTTATTCATTTCTTTACTGCACCTGATTTATTGGACCCCTAGTAAGTGTCGGAGTCGACCTCTCGTCACTACTTCTTCGAGGTTACACGGGATACTTACTAGGTACACATTGACTTTGTACTCATACTACACTTGTTGTACATTTTTGTTGCACAGGCACATGTATGTCTAGTGGCCTAGTTGGGCGCAGCGGCATGGTTGATACAGAGACTTAGGTGAGTTGCACCTCTCGAGACGAACCGCAGCCAGCAGAGTCTCCTTCAGAGTATTGTATTATAATTTCCTTTCTGTCCAATTTGTATTCCGGACAGTTATTGTGTTACATTTTGTTTTCCTAGAATATGCTCATGCAATTGTGACACCGGGTTCTGGGATGATTTCGGGATTATTCAGTAGATAAATTTTGTAAAGACATCATTACTTCTTTACTGAAGTTTATTATTTATTATTTAATGTTTAAAAGAAATGATTTCGAAAATATTAAAATGAGAATTTACTAGTTATATGGTGTTGGCTTGTCTGACAGTGGTGTTCGGTGTCATCACGACCCTTAGTGGATTTTAGGTCGTGACAGGTAGCTATTACAAGTGGAGTGGCTGCAGAATATAACTTGACTCCTACAAACATCCTCCAAGGTCTTGTAACTCATGACATGGATAATTTAAAAGCTCTTGACAATCCGAGGAACGAGAAAGGAGCTCTAGTTCCAGGATACAATCATATTGACGCGTTTGGGGTGGATATGGGTCGAGATTGGTATGAATAAGGGGAAGAGGAAGAACTACCGGATGATTCCTTTAAAAATGTATCTAGGGAGAGAGATCTTTCACCTAGACATATGAGAAGTGAATCCACCAAAAACAAGAAGAAGACTCACGAGAGACAACATAGTTGGGATGGCAAGGTAACACAAGAGGTTGTCATTAGGAAACCTCCAATGAGAGTTGCAAAGCAAAAGATGGTTTCCCCTACCACCTCCACAAGGTCAAATAGATCAAAGAAAAAATGATGAAGTTCGAAGAATTGCTGAAAATAGTTGAAGAAGAAGTAAAGGGGTTACATGTTGAAGAGTTCACAAGGTCGAAGAAAGAGGGACAAGACTCCAATTTTTATCGTGTTTTATTTTATCATTGTATAAGTATTACCATACTTAATATCATCATAGAGTTTGTTATAAACTCTATGACGATCATAGAATATCTAGTTCGTTCTAATTCTTATTTTTTACATGTTTGCTAGTAGAAGAGGATTTTTATGCCTTAATAAGATTGGTAAGGTAAGGTATAGCCCAATACGTGTTTGCTTATCTCTTATGTCTTTAGAAATATGTCCAATAGGCTATGAGATTATATGCCCTTGTGAGACTTTGCCGGAAGCTACACCATGATCCTCTACGTGAGGTTGCCATCATAAGGCAATGTGAGGCACAAATGAGTGATTATATAGCTAAGGCATAGAGGCAACACTAGTGGTGCTTTTGTCTCCCTTAGTTGTACTCTTCCTATGTGGTTTCTTTTTTTGTTATTAATAAAACTAGTCCTAGGCACCTCGCCTAGTGAATTTGCTAAAAAAATAAATAAAATAAAAAATAAAAAAAAAGGTTATAAAATCGTGTTTGTTTGGGATTAGGCTATATAATGCCAAAGTTTTTGGGTTTCTGTTGCCAAACCAAAAATTTAAGGCAAAAAAAATGCCAATTATATTAATGCATTGTTATACGGTGTCAAGCATGGTATAACAACCTATGAAGAGAATAGGTATAAAAAAGTTCTAGTTTTAGATATTGGCACCTTATAACCCAACATTAAGGTTTTCTTATATTTACTTGGTATTTTATAGCCGAAATTAGTTCTATGAAATCAAAAGAAACGTACAGTACTTTCCCCTATCTATTTAACGCTTTTATTCTCTTTCATCCCCAAATTTTAATCCAGATTATTCTATGCCCCAAATCTCTCTCTACATCTACAATCTTTTGTAAAATTTCCCATAGCATTTCATCATTCTTTTCAACTTGAAAGATGGGGAAAAACCTCAACCTCTATGAAATCAAAATCAAAAGCTACAGTGATCAAATCTTCATCTCTTCATGTAGATGATGACTCGGATTTCGAAATTTCGGTGTTAAAGGGATCGAATTCACCACATACAATAAATGGGTTTGTGTTTATTTGGGTTGACTGGATAGTTATGTTGCTAAAGGGATACATCGTGCAAGCGTGAAGCGGGGACAGAATCTTAAAAATCCCCTTTGTATCGATATTTTAGGGGTTATAAATTATGTCTGTTTGGGATTAGGATATTTAATGCCAAAATTTTTGCGCTTCTACTGCCAAACTAAATTTAAGGCCAAAAAAATGTCAATTATATTAATGCATTGTTATACGGTGTCAATCATGGTATAACCATCTATGAAGAGAATTGGTATAAAAATGCCCTAGTTTTAGATGTTGGCGGCCTATAGCCCAACATTAGGGTTTTCTTATATTTAGTTGGTATTTTATAGCCAAAATTAGTTTTATACAAAATCAAAAGAAACGTGCAACACTCTCCTCCCTCTCTCTCTCTCTCTCTCTCTCTTTCTTTAACGCTCTTGTTCTCCTTCTTCCCCAAATTTCACACCATGTTTTTAATCCCCAAATCTCTCTCTTCTTCTCTGATAATTACTTACTTTAGTTTCTTTTTTAATCTTTTTTTTTTGGATAATTCTCTACATATATAATCTTTTGTGATATCAACATTCATTTTCAACTTTAAAATTGAAAAGAATTCTACCTCCAAGAAATCAAAATCAAAAGCTACAGTGATCAAATATTCGCCTATTTATGTAGATGATGACTCTGATTTTGAAGTTTCAGTGTTAAAGGGGTCGAATTCACCACATGCCATATTTGCAATTCTGTTTATTTGGGTCGAATAGATAGTTATGATTCTGAAAGAATACATCATGCAAGCGTGAAGAGTAGACAAAATTTTAAAATCTCCCATATATCGTTATCTGAGGGGTTATAAAATTGTGTTTGTTTGGGATTAGGCTATTTAATGCCAAGTTTTTGGGCTTCTACTGCCAAACTAAATAAGGCAAAAAAATGTCAATTATATTAATGCATCGTTGTACGGATTCAAGCATAGTATAACAACATATGAAGAGCATTGATATAAAAAAAACCCTAGTTTTATATATTGGCACCCTATAGTCTAACATTAAAGTTTTCTTATATTTAATTGGTATTTTATAGCTAAAATTAGTTTTATACAAAATCAAATGAAACGTACAACACCCTCCCCTTCTCGCTCTTTAACGCTCTTGTTCTCTTTCTTCCCCAAATTTCTCTCTAGATTTTTCAATCCCCCCAAATCTCTCTCTTCTTCTCCTATAATTACTCTGTTAGATTTTCTCTTAATTTTTTACTTGGGTAATTCTCTACATCTAGAATTGTTTGTAGAATTTCACATAGTATTACGACCCAAAATCCATTAAAGGTCATGATGGCGCCGGACACCTCGGTCAAACAAGCCAAAAATAATTACTGAATTTGGTTCTCATTTGAATATTTTAGAAATCATCTTTCGTTCAATTAAATAGTAAAATATGGAATATACATAGTAAATAATGATATTTTTAACAATTTCAATACAGAACAACCCATAATCATGCAAAACCCCGGTGTCACAAGTGCATGAGCATTAACTAGAAATATAAAATAACATACAGCAACTGTTCGGAATACAAATTGGACAAGAAAAATGTAAATACTCTAAAGGAGACTTTGTTGCCTGCGGGTAGACCAATGGAATGCAGTTCATCTAGGTCCCCGCATGTATACACGCCTCTGCTTTCACAAGGCCTCTAGACATATATGTACCTGCACAACAATGTGCAGCAAGTGTAGTATGAGTAAATAAACAACGTGTACCGAGTAAGTATCTAGCCTAACCCCGGAGGAGTAATGACGAGGGGTCGACGTCGACACTCACTAGTGGTCCAACAATATCAAGTACAGTAAAGAGGTAAATAACCATGAGGCGGAGTAAATATATGAGCATAGAATACGTGATACAAATTCCCCTCTTTACAATAAACTCAAGCTTCCCATTAGGATATTCCCTCCTTAACTGGGTCACACACACAGGTGTCGTTGATCTCATCAATTAGATTTTCACAATTCAAATCAGGAAAACTCAACTGTATACTGGCTTCTTGCCAAATGTTACGCACAATTTCATGAGGACATGTTATAGGAAATGTCGAGGCATATTGCCTGATCCAACATAAATAATTAAATTGTGCAATGCCGAGGTCGAACGACACGAACCATAGATACATCTAATAAATTGTTGAGGCGAACGGCCCGCTCCCATGAGAGTGTGGTACATAAATCCTGCTGAGGCGAACGGCCCGATCCCATAAGAGTGAAAATACATACCCTGTCGAGGCAAACGGCCTGATCCCATTAGAATAAGAAGCTTTGACATGTCCTTGACCCCACTCACGAATAAACTTGTGAGTTGTAATTTCTTTAATAAAAACCTTTCAATGAAACATATATATAATGGAAACACACCGTAAGAGGAGAAAGATTATCTGATGACTAATCATGAACCCGTGAAGTCTCTACAATAGCAAGTCTAGTCTCAAATAGAAATATAAAATAGAGGAATTTAATAAGCGGGGGACTACTCAAATAGTATAGCTATAGCATGATGTGAACCTAAGTCTGCCCGAAAAATATCATATATGTAGCCACGTACGGGCTCTCGTCACCTCGCGCGTACGTAGCCCCCACAACAAGTAGCATACATCAATATATAATACCTAGGGGTAATTTCCCCTTCACAGAGTTAGACAGGAGACTTACCTCGTCTCAAAGCTTACTGTCCGGTCCAAAATGATGCTTTCAATCTCAACTTGATGCCGAACGACCCGAAGCTAGTCAAATGTTACATAAAATAGTCAATACATGCTCAAGAGTTCATATCCTAACTATTAATGTGAATTTCCAACCCAATTTGAAGAATTCCTAAAATTCACCCCAGGCTCACGTGCCCGGATTCCGAATATTTTCGAAGATAAACACTACCCATAACATCATGAACTCAAATATATGATTTGTTCTCAATTTCATGCCCAAATTCGTGGTCAAAATCCAAAAATATAAATTTCTAAGTTTTCCTTCAAAATCCCAAATTTTCATGTCTAAATCCATATAAAATCCGAGTATTTAACTTGAAATAGGTGGAAATCACTTGCCTTGACATAGATGACGAAAATCCCCCTTCCAAGAGCTCTAAAAATCGCTCGACCAAATGAAAAATGGAGGAAATATGGCCAAATCCCATCTTTAAAATGATACTGCCCAGCCCGACTTTCGCACCAGCGGTCCAATAGCCGCTCATGCGGCTCCGCACCTGCATAAATCCCATCGCAGGTATGGCTCCAGCTCGGTCCAACAGTGCCTGCAACTGCGCCCTATGTAGCGCATCTGCGCTTCCGGCTTTGCGGTCCTCGTGCACCTCTGTGCTCGCGCACCTGAGGCATGCTCGCTTCTGCGGCCTAGACCTTTTGGCCAACCTCCGCTTCTACGCTTCCCTTGCCGCTTTTGTGGCGTCTCACCTGCGAGCCTTTTTTTGCAGGTGCGATTGCACTAGAACTCAGGCCCTTCAGTAATACCACCAAGCTCCAAATTGATCTGTTGATCATCCGAAACCACCCTGAAGCCCCTGGGACCTTAACCAATCACACACACCAGTCCCATAACATAACACGGGCCTGCTCGATGCCTCAAACACATTCAAACAACATCAAAATCATGAATTTCACCCCCATTCAAGCTTAATGAACTTTAAAACTTCAAACTTCTACATTCGATTCTGAAACCCATCAAATCACGTTCGATTGACCTCAAATTTTGCACACAAGTCACATTCAACATTATGACCTACTCTAACTCCCAGAATCGGATTCCGATACCGATATTAAAAAGTCTACTCCTGGTCAAACTTCTCAAAAACCTTCAAATTTCTAACTTTCGCCAAATGATCCCGAAATGACCTACTGACCTCAAATCCACTTCCGGACGCGCTCCCAGTACCAGAATCACCATACGGAGCTATTCTCAGAATCGGAATCTCAAACGAACATCGATAACATTGAAATACACCTCAACCCAAATTTATGAAATTCTTCCAAAATGCCAACTTCAACAATTGGCGCCGAAACGCTCTCGGGTTGTCCAAAACCTGATCCGGTCATACGCCCAAGTCCAAAATCATCATACGGACCTGCTGGAACCTTTAAATCTCAATTCCGTGGTCGTTTACTCAAAAGTCACACTTTATTCAATTCTTTCCAACTTAAAGCTTCCGAAATGAGAATTTTTCTTCCAAATCAACTCTGAACCTCCCAAAATTCAATTCTGACCAGGCGTGCAAGTCATAATACCTGAAGTGAATTTGCTCTAGGCCTCAAACCGCCAAACGACGCATTAGAGAAAAACTATCGGTCGGATCGTTACAGTATATCAGCATTGTTTTCAACTTGAAAGATGAGAAAAAATTCAACCTCTAAGAAATCAAAATGTAAAGCTACAATTGGTCAAATCTTCATCCCTTCAAGTAGATGATGACTTTAATTTCGAAATTTCGGTATTAAAGGAGTCAAATTAACCACACGATCCGCATTTGTATTTATTTGGGTCGACTAGATAGTTACGATTCTGAAGGGATAGATCGTGCAAGCGTGCAAGCGTGGACAAAATCTTAAAAATTTCTCTATATCGATATTTGAGGGGTTATAAAATTTTGTCTGTTTGGGATTAGGTTATTTAACGCCAAAGCTTTTGGGCTTCTACTGCCAAACTAAATTTAAGGCTAAAAATATATTAATTATATTAATGCATTGTTATATGGTGTCAAGCATGATATAACAACCTATGAAAAGAATTCGTATAAGAAAAGCCCTAGTTTTAGATATAGCCCAACATTAAGGTTTTCTTATATTTAATTAGTATTTTATAGCCAAAATTAGTTTTATATAAAAACAAAAGTAACGTAGAGCACTCCCCCCCCC